>NNCB01000528.1:0-16710 GCA_002317545.1 Scenedesmus quadricauda | reverse complement strand
CACATGTGTGTGCGTCTCTGGTCGCTGCAGCTCGCTATCCTGCGAACTGCATCCGATAAGACACAGCCAGCACCGAACGCGGCCCGCACCGTCAGCGCGATGGTAGACGGCGACCAGCAACTTCCTGTCGCCCATCCCGTCCATAAGAAACAAAAAAGGCGACTGAAAAGCAATTGCTCCGCTGCTTTTCAGATAGCCCACGCCCCAAACCCCCCCCCCCACCACCCCCGGTGCACTTCACACGATGCGCGCGCGCGGGCCTTCACCAGCAGGTGTGCCTGCGCCACGTTGCCCACGTAGGTCGTGTCCCATTTGTTGGCCCGTCCCCTATGACTCGGCGCATTTGCCGCGCACCTCGATCACCGGGCGTTCGGCAGCAAAACCCGTCGCTTCGGCCGCAGCGCGCACGCCGCCAGAGATCTTGTCGTTGTCGACATGCACCAAGCGGTGCCGCACGTGTCGCAGATCAGGAAGATGCAGTCGTGGAGCGCGGGCGGAAAGAGGGGCGGAAGAGTATGGTGGGTGGCTGTGAAGCGGCGAAGCGGGCTGAGTACGAAAGGCTGCAAAGCCAGGGGAAGAGACCGTGCCGCATGCCCTAGCCTGCCGTGTGTCGGG
Source organism: Scenedesmus quadricauda (assembly GCA_002317545.1). Lineage (NCBI taxonomy): Eukaryota > Viridiplantae > Chlorophyta > Chlorophyceae > Sphaeropleales > Scenedesmaceae > Scenedesmus > Scenedesmus quadricauda. Next base: position 16,095 of record NNCB01000528.1, on the reverse strand, counting down.
GTTGCGCGGCCTGCCTGTCAGAATCCCCCAACTCCCCCCGAACACGTGCATCGGTCCGCCGTCGCATCCCTTCCGGCTCCTCGCTCCCTTTCTTGTCTGCTTTCGCCGATCATACCGCACTCTGTGCACCCTGTATGCAACAACCCAAACTGCTGTCGCCGCATTCTGCCTGCCCAAGCAGTCCTGAACTCTATCTGACAACACGCTCCCCCGGATACACCGACGCCTTTCCAGTGTGCAGGCATATAGCTCCACGCGAGGCGCTCGAACCAAACCTCTCGACCTTATCTATTGTGTCGATGATGCCTGCCCAGACCATAGCGGTGACTTCATCGAGGACAATTGCGTAGACCGTCGCGTTCGAGTAATCCGACATGCTGAAAATCAGGGGGTGGGGGGTGCTGTACTGACGGGATATGCGTGCGGAAGCAGATAGAGTGCTTCGGCGGAGTCGGGGGCATTAGCGCGGGTCAACACGTCCTCGTCGCGCTCTCGCTCGGGGATGGCCTGGAACGGAATCCGCATCGGCGCCGCGCCGCGCGAAATGGCATCGTGCATCCGCACCGCCCGTCCCTCCCTCACACCGGGCGCTCTTCCCCGCTCACGTCCTTCGCTGCCTGTTACCACCCTTCCCAGCCTCCCTCACAAACACCTGCTCGCCCCCCCTCATGCCCCCCGATCCGCCGCCCGACCACGCCACGACGAACCCGAACCGGCTGCAGCATTATTACCAGTATCAGGTCATCCTGAAGCCGTCGCCGGCCGACCTGCAGGAACAATATCTGGGCAGCCTCGCCGCAATCGGCATCGACCCGCTGCTCCACGCCACCGGGGCACGACTGGGGCCCCAGTGCGGACAGAGGGGCAGAGTCAGCTCAGGGAGGTCTGTGTGATCAACATGTTCTGTGGGGCAGGGTGAGGGCGGTCGCGGTCGTCCAGCCCTTGCGGTGCCCCCGCCCCAGGGCCTTGCAGCCGCGGGCGTGGGTGCATGGTGTGGGCGCATGTCAACTCCTCCCGTCACGCACGCACGAATGCCTGCCCGCTTGCGAGGCAGCGCTGGATCACCCATGCCCACCGCACGAGCGTGCATGTATACACAGACGCACACACACATACACACACTCTCCCCTCTCACTCTCACTCCCACTTCCTCCCTCCAACCATCCTCACCACCCTCCCCCCCCCACCCTGCGGCGCCGCGGGTTCTTCGCCATCGGGGCGGCTGTGGCCAAGTGGATCACCAGATCCTCGCCCTCCACTGCCGCGGCCACATCCTCGAGCTGCCGATGGGCCCTTGACCTTGTCGTCCCACGCCACCACGCCGTCGAGGGGTTCCTGAACCGGATGACGCGGTTCGGGTCGTCACGCTTCGGTTCATTGCGGTCACGGTAGGCGCCGTTGTAGCGCGGCTTGTCGCCCTTGGCCATGGCGGCTTCGCGCATGGCATCGAGTCTCCTTGGGCTCGTACGCGCTATACCTTCTTCCGCTGCCGCCGCTAGCGCCACCAATGCGAAGCCGTCGCCGAGGCGGCCGCAGCGCGTCTGGGCGACTGGGCACCGCTGCACTCAGCTGCCGCCGCCGCCGCCGTTGTCCTGCTGCTGCTTGCGCAGCGCGATGCGCTCCAACGCTGCGTCGATCGCCTGCTCCAGTCGCACGCGGCGGTACGCCTGCTCAAGGGTCCAGCCGCCGCCCGAAATCGCCGTGGGGGTCGCCGGCCTTGGCGGGAACTGGCGTGTCGGGTTGGGGGACGCGTCTTCCAACGGCAGTGCTGCGTACTGCAGAGGCGGCCAGCAGGCTGGCGTGATCGGGGCCGGCGCGACTGCGACTGCGACGGGGCATGTCGCTGGCGGAGAATGGCATCGGGGGTTGCCAGGTCCCGGCCACTCACCCACTCCTTGATGGCGTCCAGATTGGCAGGACACGTGCCAGCCTAGCGCGAACCACGGAGGGAGCTGACCTTCAGTGACCTCACTTGAATCGTCTGTGATCACGAAGGAAACGCATTCGGTTGCGGTTCGAAGTACGCTGAGGGCGACGGGAGAGTCGCTACGTGATACAAGATAGTGGATTCGGGCACGAACGCACGGGCAGCAAGCACCTCGCTCGTATTCAAGATCGCTCACCTCAAGCGGCTTCCGGCTGTATGGTAATTTCAAGATCGCTCACCACAAAAGTTTATGGGTCGTTAATCAAATGGTGCAGTGATGCTTGGTACATGCTCAAAACCCAAGCAAGTTTTCGACATGCCTGCATCGTCGGTGTGCAGTCGCAGTGATGCTGCACCCATTGTCTTTCATGGCGCCTAAAACACAGCCATTTTTGTTCTTTATTAGAAATGTGGGAACGTTTTTCCTTCTACGGCATGCGCGTGCTGCTGATCAATTTCCTGACCATGGCGATTGTCGGCTCCAACCCTTGGGTGCAGCCTGAACAATGGGGCTGGAATAGCTTATGGGCTCAGTGCCGTATCCTGTACCTCTCGCCTCGATACTTGGCTGATTGATCGCGGACGCGCTACCTGGGCTATACCCGTGCCGTTATCATAGCTTATCAAGGGGACGAGCCGATACAGCTGATACAAACTAACCAAAGCAGTGGGATTCGTTGGCCTGATCAGTGACATGACAACACGGATGTCAGATGTAGTCCAGCCGAGAAAGCACACAACGCAGCAGCAATATCATCACAATTTCCAATAACAAGAACACACAAGCTCCCCGCAGGCCGGTCAGAACCTGCGGCAACTGCGGCAAGCCGCCCCCGCTTCGTGCACCCCATGAACGGGCCCCGCTCCTGCCCTGCGCCGCCATCCAGGGGCAGCCCCAGCAGATCTCGACTGCTGCGCAGCCCCACGCCAATTCCTAGCGGCGGCTGGCGGGCAGCTGCGCCAGGCGGCAGGCGAAGCTGCTGGTGCTGGTGCTGAGGGCGCGCCCACCCCTGCCACTGACACACCCCCGCGCTGGCGCTGTTGTGGCCCTCGCAAGCGTCGCTGCGGACGGCGCGCGGAGGAGGACGGCGCCGGCCAAGCCGGCTGGCTCCGCGTCCAGGGCGTCACTTGAGGCGTCACCCGGTGACTGACGGGGTGCCGCCGCCGCCAATCCGGCATCGCAGATGGTTGCGTCCAGGCTGCCACCGCCCGCGGCGTCCCAGCGCGCGCGGGGCCTGGTCTGCTGCTGCTGTTGCTGCTGCTGCTGTTGCTGCTGCCCAGCCGGGCCGTCCCTGTCGCCGCCAAAGGGCCGCCCGCTGCCTGATGCGGTCAGCAGCTCGCTCGACGAGGGCATCGCCTGCGGGACACATGGCGGTACATGTGCTGCTCAGCTGGGTGGGCGTGCCATCACTCACAAAACCTAGTGACGGGATCGGGGGCCCGATACGGGCCTGCTGAGCTGCCTGGGCCGTGTGACAGCCGCGGCGATACCTGTTGCCGATACCTGCTTGCCCAACCCTGCACGGTCACAGCCCCGCGCCCTCCAGCCCCAGGAGTAGCCTGTGCAGCACAGAACCCCGGCTCTCAACCCACCGCCCGATGCGCTCAACCGCGTGCGACACAATCACCTCGCACCTGCTGCTCGGCCACGAACCGCTTCGGAACGCATCCAGCGCGTCAGCCGCCTCAGTCTCACGACGCCGCCGCCGCCGCCGACGCCGCCTTGTCCCAGGTCTATGCTGCTCAGCAGCCGCAGCTTGTCCGCGTTGCGCGCCGCTATCGACGCCAGGTCCAGCGGCGCGGACGCGTGATGGGCCGCCAGCGCGCCCGGCGCCGCCGCCGACGCGCTGCGGTCGAGGGGCAGCACGGTCGACAGCGCGCCCGGAGGCGCAAACGCGGCGGCGGCGGACGCGGACGCGGCCGCCTCGGACAGCAGGCCCGGCGCCGAGGACGAGTGCGCGCGGGACGCGCCCAAGCTGCGCCATGCTGTCAGACACCTTCGCGCACGCTCACGCCCGCTGCCGCCGCCGCAGCCGCCGCCGCCGCCGCCGCCGCCCGTTGGCGGCCGAATGCCCGCAGGAAGATGAACGCGGCTCCCGCTAGAAGCGGCGCCTCCCCAGACTGCTGCAGGCCCGCCGTCGGATCCGCCGCCCGGCAGCCAGCCTGCGCGCGCTCTCGAGGGCCTCGTCCAGCGCGCCTGACAGCAGCTGCGTGCGAGCGCGCAGAGCCGGCGCGGGCGGCGGCAGCTCATCAGCCCCAGATCGGGCGCCCTGGCGACGTAGAGGTGAAACGCCGGCGCGATCACTCCGGGGTCGTCGAACGTGCCCACAGGGATGTCGAATCTCTCCTGCAGGCCGTCCCGAATGGTGGCCCAGGTCCCGCCGCACCTTGGTGCACGTATCGAGGAAGATTAGGAGGGTGCCGTGAATCGACGGATTTTCTACAACTATCCGGACTAGGTACCGCCGGAGCCCTCATGCTCCCTACCTTTCCGACGCTGGGCTGCTGGTCGCGCCCGTCACTGCTCGGCATGCCCCCCGGGCACCCCTCACCTTGTCCTGCGCTCCGAACACACCATTGAACACCCCTTGCTCTTCCCACTGGGTTGCGGCGCGGTGATGCCACCGCAACCAAGCGGACCTGGCCGCGAGCTCTGTGGCTGCGCTGCGCTGCGCGCCTCCGCCGCCGCCGCCATGGCCCTGACGGCGGCCATCGCACTGACCTGGCGGCCCGTAGTGTCGCGCACTGCGACGCCTCGATCATCGACCTCCGGCGAAGCCTGATGAGTTCGCGTTGTGGCGGTGCGCACACGCACGTGCGTGCAGATGGTGTGAGTGAGTGAGTGTGTGTGTGTGTGTGTGTGTGTGTGTGTGTGTGTGTGTGTGTGCGTGCGTGCGTGCGTGTGTGTGCGTGTGCGCGCGCGTGCGCATAAGTGTGTGGGTGCGCATGCATGCACATCTGTGCGCATTCGTGCGTGCGTGCGTGCGTGCGGCGTGCGTGCGTGCGTGCGTGCGGGCGTGCGTGCGTTCGTGCGTTCGTGATCTCGAATCAGGGTCTTCTCATGGTGCATACATCTTGGTGTGTCCTATCCTTTAAGGAGCGCTGGAGCTGCAAAAGCATCGTGCAAGAGGCGTGGTGCACAGCTAACATGTGACAGCGGCCCAGCGGCCCGCAGAACCAAAAGCTCCTCGTGGGCACCCACCTGGCGATCTCTTGGGCCGCAGCAGCAGACAGCTGCCCGCGTCCACGGCATCGCGGGGGCCCCGCGCTGCATCGCGCCTGATGCTGCGGCTGCTGCTGCGCGGAAGCGTCAATGCTGGCCTGCGTCGCCAACGCGCAAACGCCTGGCTGTCCTCCTGCGTGAGTCGCGGCCTCGCCACGAGGCTCGACTCGTGCCGCAGCTCCTGCCCGCCGCGGCGCGAGAGTTGGTCGTCCCCGGGGTCGCCGCCGGCACCGCCGCGGCCGCGGCGCTCGTCGCGTGTCTTGCGCCGCTCCTGCGCCGCCTTGGTCTTGGCGGCGTCCCAGGCGCCGCCACCTTCTCCGCCGCGTCCTCCTTCTCGACTTTCTAAATTGGTGAGGTAAATCAGTGCGTCGGTGTGCAGAACCTTGTCGCGGACTCACGCGTCGCGACGCGGGTGGCAGGCGAGGCATCGGCGGCGACCGAATAGCTGGCAGCGCGGCAATCATCAGCCACCCCAGGAGATTCGCCGTATGCGCACAACAGCGTGGACCGCACGACGGTCAATAGCCCGCCAAGCGTCCGAACGCGACGCTGCGCGCGAGTTATACGATCTTCCCAGCCCCTGACACAGATAGCAAGCCCAGAGGCACTCAGCCCTCGTCCTCACAACCAATCCTCTAGACACCCCCCACCCAACCCTCTCCCCAACGAGCCACTCACCCCCCCCCCACACAGACACGCACAGCGTGCACATGCTGGTTGCCGGAAAGCCAAACGGCTGTCTGACCACCGATGGACGGTGTGTCACATGTCGGCCTGCCAGTAAACAAACACCGCCTCTCCCCCATGTGGACGTTTCAAGTGGCCGATTTCAATCGCAAGCGCCTCCCCGCCCCACCTGGCGCTCCTTGCCGCGCTCCTCCTCGTACTCGCCGCCAGCCGCGCCTGCTCGCGCTCGAGGCGCTCCTCCTCGCGCCGCGCGGCTTCCTGCTCGCGCTGCTGCTGGGCCTCCTGCGCACAAGACGCACAGCACGCCGGCAGGGGCACGCCAGCTCGGCTATTCGTCACGAAGAAGGCTCCACACTCGTACACGCTCCGGGGGCTGGAGGATTCGCCTTCCTGGCACTGAACGAGGGCTGCCCGTGCGCTGCTGCTTGACAAGCGACTTCAGCCGTTTCTTGTTTTCGTAAAAAGTTTGGATGATCGGCATAGATTGGGCCGGTTCCGCAACCTCATACGCACTTTCGCAACGCGCGCACGCATGCACAAGCCCTCGCGCCCTGAGCGCCTTCTTCTCGGTCGCACACCCCGCACAAGCTCATCCTGCAGCTCGAGCTGCGCCTCGCCGCCGCTCCACCTCTGTGGCGGTCGGAACGCGTTGCGCTGACCGGCAATTTCATGACAAGCTCTATGGCTGGCCCCGATGGCGGCGCATCTGATGGACACCGCGTGCTGCTGATGCGGTGGCGCTGCTGCTGGTGCGGTGGCTGCTGCTGCTGCAAGTATGCGCCAGACGCGCGTGCATTGTCTCCCCAGGGTGGCGCAGGGCCCGCGCCGCCGACATACCCGGGCGAGGCCGCGCCAGGGCTCCACGCATCATTTTGCGGCGGGAGCTGCTGCCGCTGCAGCGGAGAGCCGTGCTCGCCGCCACCCCAGGCGTCGCCGGACCCGTCACTCACTGCTGCTGCTGCGCCTCATCCTGAACGCGTCTGAGGCCCTCCCTGCTGCTGTTGCAGATGCTGTGGCTGCTGCTGTTGGTGCGCAGGCGCCCAGGCAGCCGCTCCCTGCTGCCCCTGCAGGCCTTCTGCGCCTGCCGCCAAGCTGCTGGCAAAGGTTTGAAGTTTGCCTTCAGCGCCTTCTTCACCCGAGGCAAGCTCCTTTTTCGGCACGCCTTCAATTGTCGCCGCGTACGGCTTCTTCGCCTCATCCTGCGCCGCCTCAGCGCTTCCGCTTCATCAGCTTCTTTGCGGGCCGCGCTGTCCTTGATCTGCGCCTCCAACTCCCCCCTGCTGCAGCTGTGCGTGTCGGTGACGGGGCAAGAGAGGAGAGGGTGCGTTCTGAGTATCGTTGTGCAGATAGATGACAGAAGGCAGAGCCCGCCTTTGCAAGTATCAGCCGCCGCGCACCGATCACCACCCGCGGGCAAGCGCGTCCAGATGAAAGGACCACAGTGAGGGATCGCATTCGCTGCCGGAACCCATTGCGTTGGAGCGATGACGTGATAGCCGTCATGGACACCATGTCTAACCGGCCTTGGCCACCCGGATGCGTCCTTCTTGGCCTGCTCCTGAGCCTTCTGGAGGCCTGCTCTGCGGCTATCACAGCTGCCCCTGCTGGCGGCGAGTCCAAGCGCTGGGCAGACCTTGACCGGCGCCTCCGATCCTGCGGCTGTGACGGATGCACAGCGGCATCACCTGGCCCGCGGTACTGACCGCCTGTTCGCACGTTCGCGCTGATCCCAACGGAGCTGCTCGGATCGGAGCGGCATCGACCGCGATTACTGGTTGCGCTACGCCAAGCGCACTGGCTGCTGGGGCGCCATCGCCGGTGGCGCGGACGCGGATTGTCGCGCGCGATGCGGAGGGCAACGTGCTGTGCTGGGACACCGCTGCGCGTTGCCGCCACCCCGGCCCTCCCCCGCAAGCGGAGCGAACCCCCCCGCTGCGGCTGGTGCGCCATAGCCGGCTAGCTGTTGGTGGGAGGCCTGCGGGCTGCCGCCATCACCGCCTGCGTATCCGAGGCCACCGCCGACATGGTGGTCGGCGGCGCTCCGACACGCCAGGGCGCTGCGCGCCCATGGTCAATGCCCCGAGATCAACCGGCAGGCGGCGATGGTCGCCTATATCGACGATTTCTGGTTGATGATGTGGGTGACTTTACTGTCGGTGCCGCTGGTGGTGCTGCTCCGTCCGCCGAAGCCGGGCGGGCCGAAGGCGTCAGCGCGGCATGGGGCATTGACCCGGCAGCCGGCTCAATGTTGCGGACCGTCCATCAGCCGCAACATCACCCAGAACTGACACCGCCTGCTGCACCTGCCGGCCGCGCAGCTTCCCAGCCTGCAGCGCCGTGCGTTGCAGCATCGGGCGCGGGGGGCTGGTGGCGCACGCCGACACGCTCGGCGCGCTCCTGATGCTTGCGCTGCAGCCGCTCGTGCATCTGCGCTTCGAGCTCTGCGGCGTACGCGCGCTTGCGCTCCGCCTCCCGTTCCTGCAAGGCAAGCGGGCGCGCGAATGTGTGGGCGTGAGCAGGGCCGGCCGCCGTGCTTTGCCGCTCGCCACGCGTGGAGCGGCGCTTATGAAGGTGTGCGTGGCACTTCAAAATCATGCGGCCAATTACCAGCACAGGTGTGCACCTCCCAGGTCGCAGGCCAACAGGAGGTGCAGCAGCCATTCATAAATTATTGCGCGTCGACGGGCATCGCGACCTGACACGCACCTTGCGCGCCTGCGCTGAGTTACCCTCGCCAGCGCCATGGAATAGCTCGCGGACGCGGTCCTCCACTGGCTTTCCAGGCTGCACCATGATGGTGCCCTCCGCCGGCTTGGACCAGTCAACACATCGTACAACGATGATCTGAGGAAGCGCTAAAGGATAGAGCTTGAAACTTACTAGACGTTTTCGTTTGATGCAAGAAGGCGTCACAGCTTCACGCGTGTCGTTCGCCGCTACACCGCGATGCTGCCGTCGCCAATTAAACCATGGCTCGCTAGCATTGTCCAACCAAGCGCCACGGAAAGCTGCTGAATATCCCGAAGATGATAAATTATCACTGCAGTGATCGGCGATCGAGTCGGGCGTTTCACCTTGAACTGCAGATGGATCCAGCGCCGTGGTCGAGGGGAGGCAGCAGAAAGATGGCTGCCGACTGATGATCTTGTATTCGGAAGGTGCGCGCGGGTGGCGAGGCCGATCGACGGAGGTCAATCACGCGTCCCCATCAGCCCGACCCCTCCCATCGGCACCGGTCAGAAACAGGCTTCCTTCGCGACAGCATCGGCTTAAGGGCTTGACGCTAACTCTCGCCCGTCGTCGGTGACGTCGACGCGCCCGACCATATGAATGGAGCCCGGGATTGATCAAAAGCCTTATGTGCGGCGCCCTTGCGGTCATGGTGCTGGCAAGCTGTGCCCTTGACGTGCATCACCGCCAGGCTGCTCCGACGTGCACCGCCGCGTCGAGGCAGGCGTCGACTTTCGCGTCAAGTACCTGACCTGCCCGGGCGCCGCGTCAAGCGACTGTGCCGGACACGGCCGGGCAGGAGCGCTTCAGGACCGTCACCAGCTGCTTTTACCGCGGCGCGCAGGGTCATTCGATCTTCCTGGCAGGGGCAGAGCGGGGCGTTGCGCCAGCAGCCGCAGCAGGCTGCATTCATGCTCGCCGCGCACGATGTGGCGTTGGTCGGCAGGCAGCGGGCCGCCATGGGCAAGTATTTCCGCCGGCACATGGATCATGCCGATATCCATCAGCAGGCAGCCGGCGGCGATATCGGCCAGCTCGGACTCCTCGAGGCCCAGCTCGCGGCCCAAGGCCACCGACGGTCTGCGGCGGCACGTGCGCGCAGTGTACGACGTGACGCGGCGGGAGACGTTCGAGGACCTGGAGCCGGTGGATTAAGGAGGTGGACTTCTACTGCAACATACAGGACGCCGTGAAGATGGTGGTGGCCAACAAGGTCGATCTGGTGGGTGGTGCGTGGTGGAGCACTGCGTAATGCGTGGCGCATGTGATGGAGCGCGCGGTGTGGGTGGGTGGGTGCTGCTGCAGCGGCCAAAGCTGACCGTAGAACTAGGCCTTTGGCATGCGGCAGCTGACGGGTGCAGCTGTTGCGCGGCTGCTGCGGCGTTGGTAGATTGGTGGCGGGCTGAATGCAGGCGCAGAATTGATCCGATCGGGGTCATGACGGTGTGGGTGGTGGCGAGCGGGTGCGGCGCAACGGGCAGGACAAGCCCCGACCTGGTCGGATGCGGCGCGTGCGCTGCGGTCGCATGCCCCCTGCCTGCGCAGCAGACGGCTGCGGCGCCTGGCAAGTCGACCTTGGCGTCGTCGACCGGCTCTAACCTGCGCCGCCTGCCGACTCCCGCAGGATCGGCTCCGTCTCCACGGAGGAGGGCCCGCCTTTGCGCGCGACAACGGGGCAACAGGAGACTTCGGAAATTTCAACTTTGCGATCGGCGATCCTGTCATCATCTGGTCCGACATATCGGAATCCAACGGCAGTCAAATATGTTGCTCGTCATCAGCGCATCCGGAACCACCCGCGCCGCAGGTGAGCGCCAGCAGCTGCTCCTGCTGACGGCGCGGCGGGGCCATCCTGGAATTGCGGTGGCCGCCATTGCAGCTGCTGCTGCGGCGGTGCAGCTGCGACGGCGGCGCAAGCATTGGTTGGCGGTTGCACGTCTGTGCAGTGGCGACGCGCCACTGGCGGCGCTCCGCGGCTGGCATGTGCACAGCTTGATGGGCAGCGCATGGCGGCTCTGGGGTGCCCGTCTCAGCCGCACGATGCCACGAGCGGTGGGGCATCATGCCTTCGAAATTTTCCTGCGAGTGACGTTGTGGTGGTCGTCTGTGTTTGTGATTGTCCGTGGTCCCCCTCGTCTCGTCGACGGTCGATTCATAGGCGCGGCGCAGGGCGCCGTTGACGTCCTGCCCCCTGGCGGAAGGTTTTTTCTCGGCGTCCTTGCCGGGGGTCTCGCCGCGCGGCGAACCGGTTTTAGACGACATTATCGAAGCATCCGCTGGACATGGGGCCTTTTGCTAACCGCGCATACACCAAAGCGCAATGGCGCGTTTGTTCCTTTCCCATGAAACCAATTTGCGGTTAAATCGTTCCATAACGTCGAAATATATCGGATGCGGGGCGGGGAGGCGCGCGAATTTGTCCCTTTTCCGGACGCGTTCGCCCCGAATTCTGCGGCTTTCAGGAGGTAAAATATGTCATTGGGTCAGTCACCGCGTTGCGCCGCACCGCATAGCTGCCAATCTGGCAGCGTTATCATGGTTAAGACTCGATTTACCTTACTAAAGATGGTATATGCTCCGTTAACTGTTCTTCATGGGCAGTCGTTTAGGAGATTCATCATGGGTTGGTTTTGGCGATTCATGGGCGGCGGCGGCACCGAAAGCGGTGGCGGCGCCAGCTATACAAGTTTCAGGAGAGGGCTTCGGCAATGCCGGAGCCCTTGTCTTTACGTGATGCCCAATGGCGCATAGCGATAGCCACTTGAGGGGACAACGCAAGCCAGGCGGGCAAGAATTTGTGATCTAATCAGGCGGATCGATGGGTATGATACAAGTACCTGCGCACATATGAATGTGATTGAGCGCTCAACGCGATTAAATGAGTGTGTAGGCTATCAGATAAAAGAATCGGTTGCTGCACAGTTTGTGTTTTCGTATTAGTCATGCTTTTTTTCAGTCGTGGTCATAATATGTTTGTAGGGACAATTGCTAACAAAGGTAAAAAATCAACCCATGCAGCTCGAAGATGTAGGAATGTGTAGCGTGTTCGCACCATGACTTAACAGGGCGGATTTATAAATAATTGATTAGTTTTAGCAGGTAGAGCACTTTCTATAGCATTCTGTCGGTCGATCACCGGCGCGAGCGGTCCCACAGACAGCGTTTGGTGTAGCAACGGCAGCATCGGCAGCAGCGCAACAGCACCGGCGCTACCGCAACAGTAGGCGTCGGCAGCAGCAGCGCCGCGAACTCATTGGGGTGCCGCCCATGGGTGACAGAGGCGGCGGCAGCAGGGCCGCAGGGTCGCAGGGTCACCCCCACCGCCCTACCGGCTTGAGCGGCGAAGAGGCGGCGGACTTTGAGCGCCTGCAGGCCCTGTATGCGGGCACCGAGTTTGGCAGCAACCCCACGCCCGAGAACTTTGGGCGCCTGCTGGCCGGCATGGCCGCGCGCGCCAACGTGCCGCCGTCCGCCCTCGCCCAGATGCTGCCCGGCGACGCCGCCGCCCGCCGCCCGGCTGGCGTGCACGGCGGTCGCCCCCGCGGCGCAGCCCGGCCGCCGCTCGCCGGGTTCGGCGGCGCCGGCAGCGAGGACGAGGACGAGGTGGACGATGCCAGCATGGAGGCACTCATGAACCAGATGTTCGGCATGACCCCGCCGAATCAGAGGGCGCCGGACGGCGCCCTGGATGACGTCATGCGCGACCTGGCCTCCGGCCCCCGCCACGGCCCCGACCGCGCGCGCAGCCTGCGCCTGCTCGCCACCTTTGCGCGCGACAGCGAGCCACGCGCGCGCCAGGTCGAAGGCCGCGGCCTGCTGCTGGCGGCGATCGCGGGCGACGCGCTGGCGCCGCCCGACGCCGCGTGCCGCACCGCCGCGCTCGACGCCGCCGCGGAGCTCTGCCGCTCGCGCCCTGCGGCCGCGGCCAAGCTCGGCGGCGCGGCGGTCGGGGGCTTCGGCGGCGCGGGCCCCGCCTCGGCAGCCGAGGGCCTCGAGCGGCTGATCGCGGCAGGGGCGCTCGCGGCGGCGGACGGAGCAACGGTGCGCAATCTCGACCTGGCGGCCGCGGGCCTCGAGGCTTTCACCTTCCTCGCGGCCTCGTCGCCGCGCGCCGCCGCCGCCGCCGCGCGCGCGCACCCCGACGCCGTCCGCGCGGCGGCCGCGAGCATGCTGGCGGCGCCCGACACGCGCGGCGCGCGCACGCTCGACGCGCGCTGGCGCGAGGCGGGCGGCGCTGACGTCATCTCCCTGTCGGCAAACATGGTGGCGCGCTGGCGAAAGCCGGCCCCGAAGCTGTCGAGCAGCTGCTCTCCACGGCGCCCCAGATCACGGACGCCGTCTTCCACCTCCTCGTCGCCCGCCGCGGGGCGTGCGCGTCGTTCGGCATGGCCGAGCAGGCGCTCTCGGGGCTGTGCGCGTCGCCGCAGGGGCGGGCCGCGGTCGCGGCGCGGCCGGGGACCTCACGCGCATCGCGGCGGCGCTGCGGCGGCTGCCCGCGGACGCGGTCCAGATCGCGCAAGACGCGGGCGGCCGCGGCGGCGGCGGCGGCGGTGGGGGGGCAGAAAGCGGCGCCCGGCGCCCGGGGGCGGCGGAGGCGGAGGCGGCGCCGCTGCCCAAGCGGCTGGCGGAGGTGTCGGATGACCTGCTTGACGCGCTGCAGGCGCTCCTGGGGCTGGCGCACGCCCCCGCAGACCCGCGGGTCGAGGCGGACGCACGCGCGCCGGGCGTGGCGGCGGCGCTGTCGGAGGCGCTCGCGCCGTTCGTGCCCTGGCTGCGGGCGCTGCCGGGCCAGGCGTGCGGCGCGCTCAACGTGCTCGGGCAGCTGGCACGGCGTGGCGCCGCACGGCTCGCCGGACCATCACCGTTACGTGCGGGGCCCTGGCCTGCGCGGGGCGCTGCCGGAGGTGTGCTGGTGCTGAGCGAGAAGGATGCGGGACAGTGGCGACGAGTTTTGGTCCAAGGGGCGGCCGTCGCCGGGGTTCGACGCGCAGCTGCGCGCGGCGCGGCTGCTGGCGTTGTGCACGCGCGACGTGCACGGCGCCGCGACCGTGGCGCGCAGCAACGACGTCTGCGCGCCGCCGCGGCCGCGCTGGCGGCGCAGGCGCAGAGCGCGTTCGGCGGCGGCGGCCCGTCCCCGGTCGGCGGCCCGGGGTGCCAGGCCGTCCAGATGCAGCGCTGCGCCTGGTGTGCTGCCGGTCGACTTATGCGACGACCTCGTGCCGGAGCAAGGCGGCGAGCTCGACCTCGGGTTTCGGGCAGGGGAACCCGGGGCTGGCCCCCGCGCGCTCGCGGCGCACGAGGGCGCCGGCCGCCGCGCCCTCGCGCTCGTGGCGTCCAGGCTGCGGCCGAGCATGGCGCTGATGCTGGAGGTCGACACGGCACGCGAGGTGGTGGAGCGGGCCGACAGCATACTGCGGCGCCTGAGGGCCTGGGAGCAGGCCTGGGCTGCCACCGGCGGGGCGCCGCCGGCGCCGCGGTGGGGCCAGCCGGAGGCACGGGCACCAAGCGGCAGCCCTGGTTCCGGTGCGGCGCCGCAGGGCCGTGGCGGCGGCGGCGGCGGCACCATCAGCCCACGCACAGGCTGGAGCGGCGCAGGCGGCGCGGGCCCCAGCGCCGCGCATGCGGCGGCTGCAGCGGCGCCGGCGGATTCGCCGTGGCGGGCGGCAAGCCTCCAAGGGAGTGCTTCAGCTGCGGCAGAGGGCGGGGGAGGCGGGCGAGAGCGCGAGCCTGCACCGGCTGCTTGGGGCAGGCATACAAATGCAAGGCCACCTGCCGCGCCAGGGGTGGCCGCGGCACCGTGACGCGTGCCGTGCGGCGCAGGCGGCGTCGCAGGCTGCGGCTACTTGATGGCCGGGTTGGCACTTGCAGGTTGAGCTCCGGGATCTTTTTGCGCGCTGGGTTTAGTACACACGTATGCAGCATGGCTTTGAAGGTACGTTCTTCTTGAATTTGAGCTATTGATGCTCGAAATAGTGACCTGCACTGTGCTGCATTTTGTTACTTGACGTTAATTTTGATGGACGGCTTGCTCCCCTGCCTGTTTGGGTTAGCTACAGGCCACACTTGGCGGCCCTTTTGTCTACCAGCATCACATTTGCAAATTTGCAGCTGCCGGGCTTGCAAGACAGCCTCCTGACGATTCGACTCTTGTTGCGGATGAGAACATAATGCGAACATTGATCCGATTCGGAGGAATGGATGATGGACCCGATGTTCCGCTATTTTCTCGGCTTTCAAGTAAGTGCCGACCGGGCCGGCTGGCTGGCGCGCCAATTGCCGGCCGTTTCCGGCGACCTGTTTGCGGGCCTCAAGCCCCAGCTTTACCATTCTGACTTTATGCACGATCGCCGAAACGTTGGAGCCGCAACCCTTCCTGCGCGGAAATGGTGGCGAAAGCGTGATCAGCGCTCAGCCATCCAGGTCCCGGACAATGACAGGCGCGTGCAAGCTGCCATCAAGGGCCGATGCCCGCCCTGAATGTGAGACTGACACTGAGAAACTCTAGAACAGATCTGCACTGTCCTGCCAGCTCGACCACGCTGTCATTCTGCTGCGCCCTCAACCTCGCCGCCCGCTGCGGCCCCCCGCTCCTCCTCTCGCGCCTCCTCGCCTGCCGCCTTTCGCTCGCAATATCATCAGCGACGCCACCGCAGCCGCCTGATTTTTGCGCAGATTGTCCGCCATTGTCTGGTACCCTTGGCCTTACCGGGGTCCGGGGCGGTGGCATAATGGGGCGGGGTCAATCGCAGTCATGACAGTTTCGAGACATGACAGGATTGATCGCAATGTACAGGTGATGGTAGTGATGGGTCATCGCAGCTGTGTGCACCGCGCAGTCGCGTTGATCAAGGAGCGTGGCCGCGATCATGACCGAGTCTGCTGCATTCACACAGTCACGCACGTGCGTGTGCAGCACGCACACTTGCTTGTGGAGGCGTGTGCGCGTGCGTACACACACACACACACACACACACACACACACACCACACCACACCACACCACACCACACAAGCAGCAGGAGACGGAACAACCAGCGGTACAACAGCAGTGCGAAGGCCTTTACTGCCATCCCAAGGCCCCTGATTCCTACGAAACTGGCTGTAGGTCTTATTTTTGACGACCCGCCTCATCTCAGCACGTGCTTCGATCCCAGCCCTGCCACCACGTCATGCGGCGAGCGGTTGCGAAGGCTGCGGCGCCGCCCAGGCGGGTAGACAAGCGCGGCCGGTAGCAACCCCAGCGAGCCCATCAGGGCGATCATCAGGATGGGCCGGATGCGGCTGTAGACGGCATTTGATAGCTCTTTAGCGAGCGCATCTTTCCTTGGCGAATATTGCTCAATTGAGTACAATCCCGTCGATGGTAGCTACCCCAAAAGAATAATGAAGCCGATCCCCGCCGAAATACCAAAGGTCGTTCCGGTGATCCAGAGGGAAAGGTACCCGCCGATGATTCGTGTGTCGTCTGACTGTAAGGTGATCTGTCGCAACCTGTTTCCGCGATGGGTGGTCACCCCTGGCCGCCCATA
>NNCB01000527.1:0-16721 GCA_002317545.1 Scenedesmus quadricauda | reverse complement strand
ACTGGTGCGCCGCTCCCCTCCACCCTCACCCCCCACCTTCATGTATGCAGCCGTCTGCAAATTCGATGACCTTTCGACTATCGCCTATAACCATTTACTGAAGCATCGGGATAAGTACAGAGTTCAGCCTCAAATTTTACGTGATAAATTTCGACGACCCACGCAAGAGCCACCGTTGCAATCCACTCAATCCTGATTTTATGACGGAACATTTCAGCTGCATGCCGGACGAGATAGTCCGATGCAGATACCATAAGCTATTTAGGGTGGTACAACCGAAGCATGGATAAGAAGCAGGGGATTTTATTCGTGGATGACATCCGGAAGGAAGCCGCCGGCCGCATACAGGATTGGACTTATTTGCTACTACAGGAACGGATCTTCCGGTGCCTGCACCTGCACTGGCGTGGGCCTTGAGGTAGGCATACATTATCCATGACAAAATCGCAGCCCGCCTGGAAAGCAGCACTCGGGACAGGGCAGGAGAGGAGGACGACGGGGAGTGACATCACGGCAGCAAGGAGAGGAGGGCGCTGCACGAGGTTGCAGATCTGAAACCCATCGCACTTTAGTGCACCCGCTTGCCGGCGCGGCGCAGTGCCTCTGCACAGCCCTTGCCCGAACTCAGCGATACCGGGCGCTCATTAGAGAGCCCCATCAGGACGGCGGCCTGTTTCCAGTGACGTGGTACCACCCGGTGCCTTGCATGTACGCCAGGGTGATGCGGCTCTGGTGGCCGGCTTGCCGTACACCTTGTGACATCACCGGCATTGAGGGGACTTCGCGTCATTCCCTATTCATGAGCATGAAACAGCCACCTTAGTCATTGGAAGTCGAAAAAAGTGTCCGAAAGCTCTCACTGGAAGACATCAATTTTTCTGTGAATTGAAAGAGTAAAGAAAAAATCAACGCATGCTAAGTGTCTGATGTGCGATAGCCAAAGCCCGATGCTCTCACCGCGAACAGATTGTCGCGACCATCAGCTCGCCCTGGAACCAGCGGTACTCCCAGTGCGCGTTGGCGCTGCCCTGGCCGCCCTCGTTCTCCAGGGCCGCGCCCTGGAGCGTGGCGCAGCCAAACTGGGCGCGGGTCTCCTTGACCACGGTGGGGCTGATGATCATGCCGTGCGCCTGTTTGGTTCAGGGGTTTTGAATTGCAGAGTTGGGCGCGGTATGGGGGTTTCGCGGGTGGGGATGATCACAAGCAGGTCGCGACTTTCATCTGCAAGAATGGAAGAGATAGGCAAGATGGGCAAGCAGAGTCCAACATGCACACCGGGGCGAGCAAGGACCACTAAATCAGCCCCGCAGGGCATGCGGCCTGCGCGAGGGCACACCCACTCACACAAGCACACAACCACAACGTAACGCCATCTCACACACACCCACTTAAGATCACTCCCACCTACCTCATCCAGTGGCGGCGCCCTCACACTCACTTTCCAGACCGTCGGTTGACTCACCGACGAACTGGTCCTTCGGCACCTTCACCCCCGAAGCGTCCACGAACTTGTCGAGCTGTCGTCCGTGAACAACAGGATCGTGCATTGGTCGTACAGGACGCACGGCCGCCTCGGTGTCGGCGCCAGACAGGTTGATGCGCTGAAATGTTGGCGTCTTGTCGGTGGGACGAGGCAGAAGATCCAGTCGGCCTTGTCGGCGTAGCTCGTCCAGACCGTTGCAGGGCGGGGACACACATGTGCATCGCTGCCGCTGATGAGCGATTGGGTGAGCAGCTGTCGCCGGGCGGTACAAAGATTGCCATGACCCTCGGGGCCCGCAACCTGGCGCGCGCGCTTGCCAGGCCCACCAGTAGGCGCCGGTTGGTGGTCGCGCGTAGAGGCAGGGCAGCGCCCAGCACCCGTGTCGAGTGGGCGTCTCATCGCGGATGTGGTGCTCGCCGCTGCCGGTCTTGCCGACCATGACATAGGGGCTGTCGGCGAGGGCTTTCCAGAACTGCTTTTTGATATCGTCGCTCATCGATGTTGCTCCTTTTCCCTCGATGAACCTTCAACGCGGCAGGATAACTGCGCACCAGGCGGAGCAGCTTGCGCGGTGGCTGGCGTGGCTTACCAATGTCCCTTCGGCAGCGCGGCTTGCCGGCATCACCGTCACCCTCAGTTGCAGCCCAGCCCCCGCGCAAACGCACCCTTCCATTGACGAGCTGCCACCGCCGGCGTGCACTGCCTGTACGGCGCGATGTGGCTGCCATTGATCGTCGCCAACCCGCAGCTCCCTAGCTTGCGCGCGCCGCTGTTGCCGCCGCCGCCGTTGACCAGGTCAGGTTGGAACTGGTTGCAGTAACCGGCGCTGTCAAAGATCACACAAAGGGCCGGCGCCCGTGGATGTCGGCGGCCGGCCTCCGCGCACGGATGCACGGTTGGAGGAGCCCCTGGGTGATCTTGATGGTGTCGCGGACCGTCGGCGAAATCCTGCTCCAGGTTGGTCTGCCCTTGTGCTCGACCCAGATGCGCAGCGGGCCGCTGCCGGGGGACACCTTCTCCGACGAGGGCCCGCGGCGCACGCCTCGCGGTGGCGACGCAGACGCCGTGTCCGCGTCGCGCGTCAGCGCCCGCATCTGCGTCTGCATCAGCATCCGCGGCGGCTGTCGGCGCTGGCTCCAGCGCCGACGCCGCGTCGGGCCCGGTGCCACAGGCGGCATCCAGCGCGGCGCGCCAGCGGCTGTGTGCCTCGGCCACCGCTGAGAGTCCGCGAAGACGAGCTGGTGGCCGAAGGGCACCGCCGCGGGTGTCGGTCAGGCATCTGCTGCTGGTCGCCCACGGCGTCCATGCTGTGCGCATGATCGCCACCATCCAAGAAGTGCGCGGCAGCCGCGGGCATCGACGCCGCCAGGCAGGCTAGAAGCAATCGAGGTGGTGCAATCGAGGTGGCGTGCGTGCGTTGGTTGGTGCGAGCGGCTAGCTGTCACTTTGGCTAGACGCTTCCCTCGGACTCCACAGAAGGCCGGGCAGTGAGGGCGGGCGCCCCTGGTTTCCAGGCAGCAGGCGGCCGATGTGCCTGTGGGCCAACAAGGCTAAAATTAGCAGCAGCGACTGCACTCACCTAGTGCGATGACGCCAAGCAGAGCGCTGCGGCGCCCCGGGACTGGTGCATGCGCAGCATTGTGCGTAGCGCCCGCCTAGGGAGCGCTGCTGCCGCTGTCGCGGCAGCACCGCCGGACGCCGTCAGTGCAATGCGTGGTGTGTGGCGAAATGAAGCTGGACAACCGAGCGAGCTCCGGCGTCAGAAACAATAAGCAGGAGAACCACGGCCGTTGCTTGCAGTGGCCCGGCCCTATCATGTGAACTGAGCATTGATAGTTCGAGCTGCTTGAACAAGCCTGAATCACGTGCCGTCCATCCAACAAGGAGCAGCGTCAGACCACACAAAGTCGTGGCGAAATTTTGAGAGCCCTGTTCTAAACGACGCTGCTTATAAGTACGAGGAGGAGGCTTTTTGTAATTCCAGTCTGGGCCACAGCGTGACCTGGCCAGGTGGACGTGACCGTGGTGGCGGGATTGTAAAATAGCAATTGGTGAGGCGAGTAGAAGAGCAATCTTACAAAGCTATTTTCTATTGTTTAGCATGAGCCTACTGTGTCCTCGAACCGTCGAGCCTGGACGAGCGAGCGAGCATACCCTTCGGCGGGCTTGCGGCATGGAGGCGGGGCAAAAGACGCTCTATCTCTACAATATCTGCGATCACGAAGAGGCGTTCGCCGAAACGGGCAACCAGGCGGTGAGCTATACCACCGGCGTTCCCGCGATGATCGGTGCCGCGATGATGGTCACCGGCACGTGGAGCGGCAACGGCGTGTTCAACATGGCAGGCAGCTTGGGGCAAATGAAGGCTGCACGTACCGAGCAATGGTTTCATCAGCTCAAAATATACTGGCAACATCGGACCAGCAGCCAGATAGGCGCACGCGGTGGCGTAGCACAGCTGCTCGCTTCGGCAAGGAGGTGCCGAGGCAGCCTGCACGGCGATCTCTCTGCCCATCGCGCTTCAGGGCCCCATGGCGCTCGACATGGCAGCTGTGGCAGTCGCTGCCCAACTCACGCGTGCGCTGGCACTGTTGGTGGTGCTGGAGGCAGCCGCATGGGTAGTGGGCACCACGCTGAGCGCTGCAGAGGTGAGCGGCACACCTTGCACAGCCGAAGACTGTTGCCACCATGCAGATGCTCGTCATCATGCAGCCCTCATCATACAAGAGCATGCATTTCATCATGTACTGGTCTCGTGTACCTGTCGATACGCGTGAAGCGGCGTGTGCAGAAGCACACAGGCCATGCTGCAAGCGACGCATGCAGCGCTGCATGTGGCCGCATGAGACAAGGCGGGCGCCCATGCAACGCCGCGCATGCGCCGCAGGGATGCACATGGTGCCATGCACGAGTGGCTGGGCGCTGA
Organism: Scenedesmus quadricauda; assembly: GCA_002317545.1. Classification (NCBI taxonomy): domain Eukaryota; kingdom Viridiplantae; phylum Chlorophyta; class Chlorophyceae; order Sphaeropleales; family Scenedesmaceae; genus Scenedesmus; species Scenedesmus quadricauda. Next base: position 12,312 of record NNCB01000527.1, on the reverse strand, counting down.
TCAGAAGAGCGACTGGAGTCGCGAGGTTCTGACAGCGCGCAGATCTGCACCGGCTGGCTGGCCCTTGCCGCTGTCTACCATGAGAGCGCGCGCAGCTGGCGGCGGGGGCGGCGCTTGGCGTCGCTGAAAGGCATAATCTGGATCGGGGGTGCGGATCTGGTATGCCGCATCCTCGACCAGGCCGCGCCGCCGCCGCTGACGCTGATCTCTGCCAACTGCCGCTGCCGCTGCGCGCTGCCGCTGCCGCTGCGATGCCGCTGCCGCTGCCGCTGCCGCGCCTCAACTCAAGAGCTGCCACAAAAACATGCGGAGCTCTGGGATATTTTTAAAACCATGCAAGGAGCGTGGATGGCCGGCCTCTCAGCCGTTTGAGCCGCCCTGTGCACTTTGAATGTTATGGCTGGCGGGCTTTCGCAGCTGTCTTTGGTACACTTGGCGCTGAAGGTAACGTTCTCGTCGCTACAATCGTGATGCTAGCTCCCGTTTCCCCATTCGACCACTTCACGGTACCGTTGCGCAGACAGCGGCTACGGCGGTCAGTTTCACCGTGGCTCCGGCACAGACGTTGGTTGTGGCGCAGGCAATCACCGGTGGTTCGAGCGTTGGGCAAGCACGAATCAGGCCTTCGATCAAGGTTCAGGCAGGAACACGTGATCAAGGCTGCCATCGCATGAGAGTATTGCCCCGATCCTGCCGGTTTGATGTTGCTCGGCTGACTTGCTGTGTCGTCCTGGTCTGCGTGTCAACTGCCGAGTCCTGGCGATACCTTCATGGGTGGACAAGCTGCTGCTGCTATCCACGCGCCGACCAGGCAGTCGAGGCCGCGCCCTGCCGCATGGACTGTTCCGTGCCAGCGCGTCTGCTGCTGCGGGATGCTGGTGCTGGCGCGGCGCGGTGACGCGAGGTAGCGCGGCGCTGGTGAGGCCGCCACCTGCACAGTAGGGGTGTTACTCGCGTAGCCGGTGAGTATGGTTACATGGCTTCCATCGAAGATTTGCGGAGATTTGCCGGGCACGAGTTTAGAGCATCGGTGGTCGTTATAATGTTCCATTAGGTACAGGCAGGCATCAGCTGGTCGCGCAAAGTAGAATCCGCTTGGGGCTACCCGTCCCCCAGGCATCTACGAAGGGTTTCTGCTGTACTTTGGCTTCATGAATCCACAGAGTGGGGCACGGAAGTCGTGCGGAATTGTTTATCGTACGGTTTCGGCGGTGCTGTGGGCGGCCATCCACCTGGCAACCGAGAATATGCGGGCGGCCCTGGCTGCGCTCGGTATGCTATTGCTGCCCTTTGAGAGGCTTTGGTCATCCGCACCTAGCTGCTGATGACTGCTGGGGTGGGCTCACGGAGTCTGCGAAAAGGGCTCGGCGCCTGGGAGGGAACGACCTTGACAAAATCATTAGCAGCACTCAGTGGCGTTCCTGCATTCCAGGCTACACGCCGTGCGAACCGGGCAGGTCCCCAGAGGCAGCTGCTCTCGCAGAGGAGGCAGCAAACCCGGTGTCCCGCAGCTCCAGCTTCCGCTGCGCCGGTGGCGCCGGCGGCGCCACAGGAGTCCCCGAGCAGCTGCAGCCGCTGCTGCAGGGCGCGTGGCTGGTGAGCAGCCAGTCACGGCTTCTTGGTGGTGCCCAAGCGTGTCCAGTTGGCGACCGAGGGCTGAACAGGTGTTGCACATGTGGGAAGCGTGGTCGAACGCGAGCATCCTCGCACCGAATCGGCCAGCCTCGGTGCACCCCGCAGATCATGGCGCACGGCTGACGCTCCGACCCCCCAGGAATCCGGCACGCACAAGCTCCGCCGGAGCCTCGAACATCGTCGGGCCGCTCGCTGCAGCGCTCGCGCGACGCGCAAGCGGCACCACCAACGAGAATGGTGCAATAGCGGCCATCGCCGGTTCTTCCAGCGTCGAGTGACCTGGTGACGCTGAGATGGGACTGGGACAGTACGGTTGGTGTACCATGTGAATTCTCTTCGACCGCGACCAGTGTTTGAGGTGGGCGGGACAGAACGGCTATCAAGGCTGCTGAGGGATCCGAGGGCCCGGCGGCGCACCGACACAGGGTAGAGTCACTCGACGCGGCTGGCGGAGCAAGTGTCGCGCTTGCGCACCTAGGGGCTCCTGACAGCGGCAGCTGGCAGCTGACGCCACGGGCCGCGCAGCCCCCTTGCGCGCGCCCGTGACCGCGCCGCCGCCGCCCCGATCACCGCATCCATCAGCAACATACTGCAGCGAGTCGCTGGCGCTGTGCCTGCACCTCGCCCTGGACCCCGATTTGCCCTCCAATCGAGGACCCCAATTCCTACGACGATTGGGAGTCGGGCCTGCGCCTGCTGCTGGCAATCGTCAACCCTCCGGCCCCTGCTGCTGCCGCGGCTGCCGCGCCGACTGCTTCGGCGGCGGCAGCCATCGGCGGCGACCGTGGAGAGGGAGACGCTCCTGGAATCAATTGCGAAGCCATGGGGTCGGGCGAGCGCCGCCTGGCAACTGCGGCGATGCGGCACGGCCTCGCCGCGGCGGCGCTCGGCGTGCAGCTTGGAGTGTCGCCTGGCACACGCGTGACTCGTTCTGCGACTGAGCGGCTGCTGCGCGTGCTGCGCGGCTCGCGGCGGGCATCGGCTGGGGACCCTGGAAACGAGCGGCTCGCGGCGGCTCAGGAGTGGGCATCGAGAAGCATTCAGGTGGTGGCCCAGCACCTGGGGTCATCTACGAAGCCCGTGCTGGCAACAGCCGCCGCTCAGGAGCTAGTCTACGCAGCGGAGCAAGGCCGGGCGCGTCCCGAGCGAGGGTCAAAGGGCGGCGGACTGGCGCCAGCGGCGAAGGTCGTGCACACGCTGGCGGAGGCGGGCGACAGCGGCGCATCCAGCGGCACATCAGCAGCGATGGTGGGGGTGAAATCTGTCAGGCTAGGGGTAAACCATGGCGGTCATCGATGCGGCAGCAATCCACAAGCTCTTGTCTGCACCGCTGTCGTGTGCAAGCCAGCAGGGCCTATGCGACTCCAGCCCCACAACAGCCGGCGCGGCACCTGCGAGTGGCGGGCAGCAGGGCGGCCGCGGACGGGCGGGAGCGCTTGGGTGACCGCTGGGATGCCGGCGCTGGCGCAGGAGCTCGCAAACGCAATGGGCCACGAGCTGCGGGCGCGGTCAGCGGCGGTCACCTCCGCTGCACAGAGCGCTGGCTACAGCAATGCCGGCGAGGCGACAGCAAATGCAAATACGGTTTGGGTGGCGGTTGCGGTGTCCCGTCCCAGGAGAACGAGCTGGCTGCCCTCCGTTCCGCAGATGGCAGCAGGCTGTTGGGCGGTCAAGGCAACAGGCTCAGCGGCGACGCGTTCACGACGCCGAGAAATCCAAACCGCTGAGTAGCAACGGCCAGCAGCTTCGCCCCGCGCGATCGCGGGGCTGACGGGGACAACAGCGTCGACTCGACGGCAGCGGGGGAAGAACTGCTCAAGGCGCGACACGCAAGGTCTCGCGCCGCCGCGGACGCGCTCCAGTCGCGCGCGAGCGGCGAGAGCGGCGGACTCAGCGGAGGCGGCGGCGACGGCGTGCGTAGTAGGATTGGATGCCCAACACATGGCGCGACGGCGCTCGGTGAGCAGAGAAGCGATCTGAGTGGCAACATTAGCATCAGCCTGGCGGGCGTTGGGGAGCAGGCAGCGCAGGACGGCGTGCCGCACAGCGCCGGCGGTATGGCGAACCGCAAGGCGCCTGGGGGCAGTGCGTCAGGAGTTGTTACGTCAGGCGTTCACGCCCATGCCCCGCGCAACAGCGCGCCGGGCGACCTGCCGCTGCCCATTTGCCTTTGCTGCGTGGAGGCGGCTGATATGTGGTTCGGCACAGGAACATCGTTCAACGGCCAAAGTATGGGCAGGTCGTACGGCCTTGGATGGGTAGTCACCGGAGGCGTAGACGTCAATGCTGACGGAAAATCGGATCTGCTTTGGCGCGACGTCGGCGGCGGAGTTTGTCACACTTGGACAATTCCATGCATGGGCACGAGAGCACTGCCACGCGCAACTTCTATCACTGCCGGCGGGTCCTGTGGAGGCAGGCAGCTGCTGCCACTGCGGACGATCGGCGGCAACCGTGATCTCGGGGACTTTGCCGTGACCCCGCATCGCAAACATTTCTGCGGCAATTGTGGGCGTGACAGCACGTGGAGCAAGAAACCGATCATTTCTACGCCGCTCAAGCCCTTCACGACAATTGCGAAAACTTGAGTACGAAAGCGACAGCGCCGCGCTGCACCTGACGACTACACGGGATGTTCTTACACCGTCTGGGCGTCCACGCCCGCCATCTTCTCATCGGCGACCTTCGGACTAGATGGAAGGTTCTAGCGACAGCCAGAGCTTCCTCGACGCCCATCCCGCGCCCCTCGGCCCGCACACTATCACATCCGCCTCGGCCGCGCCCAGCACGCACAGCAGCAGCAGCAGCAGCAGCAGCAGCGGCAGCAGCAGCAGCACCGGCAGCAGCAGCAGCAGCACCAGCAGCAGCAGCAGCATCTAGCGGCGCCGGCCTCAGCGGAACGTTGCAGCTTCGAGCGCAAACAGTCATTCGCACGCACAATGGGCAGCTTCAGCACGCAGGGCCGCGCAAGCATGCTGAGCGACGGGTGGACGCGGCGCTCCACGACGACTTCTTGGACAACCATTGGGGAGATTGAAGACCCTGCGCCTGGCATGGACGCCTCCGTGGTGGCGCTGGCCGCAGCGACAGGAACCGCTGGCCTCGGAAGCTTGGCCACGAGAGCTGGTTCTGCTGAAGAATGAGGCCGGTGACAAGCTCCCGCCTGATACGCTGGAGATCCGCTCAACCTGCTGCAGCGCAAGCACGGGCACAGTAGCGCCGCAGCACGCGCAAGCCGATGACAGCCCACATCGCAGATAGCAGCACCGCAGCAACAGCACCGCAGCCGCCGTAGCCGCGGCGCAGCAGCATCATCAGAGCGCACGATCCCCAAAGCCGCGCGTCGCGACAGCGGATCCGCAGCGACGAGGGCGTCGGCATCAGAAATGGCGACGATGGCGGCGGCAGCAGAGCAAGCGCGGGCTACCCTAGGCCACCGCTGCTGCGCAGCAGCAGTGGCGGCTCGGCTCTGCCATCACTGCCGCACATGCCATGGGGGGACGGGTGGCATCACGTGCGACGCGCTAGCAGCGGCGTTGCGGCGGCCAAAGCGGCGCCATTTGCGTCGCCGCAGCATGGGGCGGTGCTGCCGGCCCTTGGGATCAGAGGCGTATGAAGCGGCAGAGGGCGGATGCGCAGCACCGGATGAGCCGGGCAGCCGCCGCAGCTGTGGCCCAAGGCCAGCTGCTAAGGCGACCAGGTGCCGCCCAGCAGCTGCCTGGACCGCAGTGCCGAAACAGCCCCCAGGGGCATGCGACAGGGTGCGTGCACTCCGCAAGGACGCTGCCCGAAACGCGGCGGCGGCTGATCGGTTCTGGCGCAAACGGCGGCCTGAGCTTTCCTGCGCATCACTGGCTGAGGCAGGCGAAGCAGGAGCGGAGCGTCGGGCGGGCGGGGGTGGCGGCAAACATATTCGATCTCCCTTGATCCGATATCGTCGGTCGTGCGGGTGCGGACACCATTGCGGACATGATTGCAGAAACCGTGCCAGTCGCGGTTTGGCGGTGGTTTTGCCGGGGTTGCCCGCACCCACGTCGGTTTTTTGGACGGCGCGGCTTGGCGACGAGCATCACTTGATAAAAGCGACTTTATCGGTTTGGCACGGCGATTGCATCATTCTCTTATCTATTCAACAGCTCCCTTATGCGCCACCATGTTAAACACCGGGGCATTGCTCATTTGCCAGCTTGCCGCGCCTTTGGCCGGCACAAAGCCTTTACGCATTTTGAACCTTGTACTTTCTTCATTACCCCACCATCCGGCAAGTCTTGGCGTATCCGGGTTGTCGCCATGCTTCTCATGAACAAAAGCCCCGCCGACACCGCCCGGGCCCAGTCAAATTTTGTCAGAGCAGCCCACGGCACGGTTATGTGGTGCAATCGCCTTCATCCGCCAACACCCCCGGCAGCCTGGCTTCGTACTTTGTCGAAGGTTCGCCCGACACGGCCCGAACGCACCGCAGCAACTACTCGAACGGCCTCATCACGCCCATGGGGCCCCCCAGCAGCGGCGGCGCCGCGACCGGGAGCGCGGGCGCCGGGCGCGTGCCTGGCCCAGGCCGCTCCCTGGGTGGCGCGCTGAGCGGCGCCGGCGGGCTCGTGTTCGGGCCGCAGCGGCGGGGGGTGGGATCTCGGGTTTGCCGACGGCGGTGCCTGTTGCGATCATCAACCACAGGGATCTGCTCATCGGCCGCTGCCTCGGGCGCGGCGCGGAGGGGGCGGTTTACGAGGCCCGCTATCAGGTGGGCGGGGGTGGGCGCGATTGCGCAGAGCGACCGCGCGGCTTCGTGAGTCGTGCATGCAAGCGTCACTGCCACATTGGCTCTGTTCTTGAATAAAACCATGCGTACACTCCTTTCCTTCATTTTTGCAGCCCTACACAGCTAGAGTGGTAACCTGATCATTCGTCATTCTCTTTGTCATTCATCAATAAGATACGTCATGAGTAAAGCATTACCTTCTCGTCAGGAGAACTATTCTGAGTGGTACAATGAACTAGTGAAACGGGCCGATCTGGCCGAGAATTCGGCCGTGCGCGGGTGCATGCTCTGGTCTGATGCCATTATGTGTTTACAGGGCGGTACAGGGCCAGCCTGAATGCACTCCAGGACCTGATTAGAAAGGAAATACAATCGGATGAGGCGGATACCCTGCTGATCAAAAGCTACCAATACCTGAACCATTTGTCTACAAGCGGCAAGATAGATGAAGAGCTGCTAACAGTAGCCAAGCAGTGCCATCTTCTGCGTCCCCACTCGGCAGGACGACGGCACGTGGCTGCTGGTGCCGAGTACTGCGGCAGGGGCACACTCGACACCCTGCTGCACCACCGCAGCAGCCTCGCGCACGCCGGCGGGGGACGTTGGTCGCGCCATTGCCGACCTCGATATCGGTGAATTCGATGTTCGACGGCTGGAACCAGTCGGTCCCGGCATCGAGGCTCACCGATTCGATCGCCGCCAATATCTTTACCAGCTTCGGGATCGGATTGTCCGCGAGGTGCGGATAGGCGACGTGGCCCTGCGTTCCCGGCACGTCGATCCAGATATTGACCGACCCGCGCCGCCCGATCTTCACCATGTCGCCGAGCTTGTTCACCGAGTCGCAACGGCCTGCTGCGATTGACCCTGCCGATCGAGGTGGTACGGTCGCTGGCGTGGGAAATGGTGACGATCGATCTTGCCGCGCAGGAGGTGCGCGCGGGCGGCCGCACGCACCGCTTCGCCATCGATGCCGAGGCGAGGCGGCAGCGGCGCGGCAGCGGCTGCGGCAGCAGCAGCGGCGGGGGCGGCAGGAGCGGGAGCGGGGGCGGGAGCGGCGGCGGGGCGGCAGGGGGGCGGCAGCCGGCGCGGACCCTGACGCCTGGGGTGGTGGGGACTCTGTTAACTCAGCGCCGGAGCTGCTTGACGAGCAGCTGCAGCAGGATGATGCACCGGTGGAGCGGATCCTGAAGGTGCGAGCGCGTGCACGCATGCATGTAAAGGAGAGGTTTGTGTTTGTTCTGGCGTGGGCGCGTGCGTGAAGGGTTGGTGTACGCGCCTGTAATGGGTTGGTCGTGTTATCCACCAGCAAGTACTTATATGGTTGACATGCAATCGCCCGGATTCGGGTGCCAAAATCGGCAAGCCCATATCGAACGCTTAGGCCGACCTGGACTCCTGCGGCGTCACCCTCTGGGAGGCCCGAAGCGCCGCCGCCGCTTCGACGGCGTCGACGGCCTCCTCATCTGCGCCCAGTGGATCGCCAACCCGGCCATGATGGCGCTGCCGCCGCTCACCGTGCCAGATGGCGCAGGTGAGTGGCCGGACGCTCCCCCGCTTGTTGGCCGAAATGCTAGGCGATGCGACCTGTGAGGCTGCGCGTCGCCGAGAGTGACTCGACAGCCGCCAGATCGATGCTGGCTGCGATATCGCGCGGAAATATGAGCGTATTCACGCTCATCTCACTACGATGCCAGTCCACCAGTAAATCTGGATCAGGAGACGCGGACCGCGATCGCTCGAGGAGCTGCGCAGCTGGTGACGGATGCACGGCGTCGATCCAGACCAGCGGCAAGCTTCAGCCATCCTGGAGAGGCTGAGGCGAACGCGCGGCTGCACGACCCGTCGCACTCGCCGCCAACAGCGCGGCCGCGGCTGCTGTCGCAGGCGGCGAAGGCGCCAAGGTCACGCCGCGGCACGCCCTCCCGAGGTCGACGGCCCGGGTCAGCAGCGGCGGCGGCGGCGGTGCAGCAGGCGCGGCAGGCGCGGCATACCGGCAGGCGCGGCAGGCGCGGCGCGGGCGAGCACGAGCGGCATCACAGGCGGCACAGCCCCGGCGCGGCGACGGCAGCCCTGATGGACCGAACGCTGCGGTGGCCGACGTCGGGCGTTGGTGTCCAGATGGGGGGCTCGAACGCTCAGAAAGACCCTGTCCAAGGACGAGGACGAGAGGGCCCCGTCTTGAGCACGCCATGGGCGGTTCGACCAGGTCCTGCGGCTTGATTTTAGAGGAATTTAACAGCTGTCCGCCTAGACATTGGCAAGATGTTGGGGGATGGGCTCCGACGGGTTTGACCAGAAGATGCGCTTTCCCAGTGCTGCTTGCGCCGGCACAGCTGGTGGTGCGTGGCCCGCAGAAAAGGGCAACACCGAAGACTCCCAGTGCCATCAGCCTCCATTCCAGCTTCGCGATGTCAACGAACGCAATGCAATGAACCAGCAGCGCAGCTGCCCGAGCAGGCTTGAAGTTCGACCGCACAATCGCCACCATCAAGTCGTCACGCTGGCGACTGGACTGAGTGATTACTGATCCTCGCAGAGTTCCGGGCCAGCCGCAGCTCGACAACGCCTGCCGCTAAATGCCTGTCCAGCCGGGTGCCCAAGTGACGTACAACAGTTGTCCGTACGGCCCATGTTGAACCCCCAGCCCCCACCTTGTGCTGGGCCCTTCTACTTCTTCGTTGCACCATCATTTTCAAGGGCATTTTTGGTACCAGTACTCCGTCGCCCGACCACCTGTGCTCGCTGAGCATCGAGCCTCAGGAGCCGATTCAGTTGCTGTTCGGCCAGTTCCTGCAAGATCGTGAGCGCCACCCAAGGCGGCAGTAGTGCTCGTCTTTGCACGGTATGTGGGTTGTGCTTGCGGGTAATGTTCATGGATATCTTTTGATCTGATGGAAGCAAGACAGCTCCAACGCATTGTCTCTAAAGCCTGAAACAAGCACCATAACTGAAAGAAATTCAAATTCTCAATATAGATATAAAATAAATTAATTCATCCAGATATCATATCTCACCCGGATGGCACAAAACTGCTCAAAAATAATAAGCTTAAATGCAAGCCTAATGAACAGGTGTAGCTACCTGGCAACCTGTGCACACTGCCCGACTACAGCGCGTCACTGCTGCCTTGCTGCCTCGCCCCTTTCAGCACTCTGCCAGGGCACATGAGCACATGCCCGCAACACGCACTCACAAAAAAGCGAACTGTCCAACCGTGGCCGCAGCGCACATGTTTGCCATGCACCACAATCATGCCAGTGCACCCAACCACCACATGAGAAGACCTCTTGTCAGAGATGGAGCTGGCTGTGCCTGTTGCTGCTGCTGTTGTTGTTGCTGCTGCTGTTGTTGTTGCTGCTGCTCCTGCTGTCGCTGCTGCTGTCGCCGCTGCTGCTGCAAGACGCCTGCTGCTTGCAGCGCACTTTCAACAGCAGCGGCCAGGCTTAGTGCAGGGAATTAAACTCCATTCAATTTTCTGAAGCAAATGAACAAAATATTCCGCCTACAGGCTTAAAACGTCGGCTGTATAAGCCCGGGAAAGGGCTAAGAGCAGGCTTGCCAACATTTAATTGCTTACCACAACAATGCCAACTCCGCAGCTGCCATCAGGACCAACAACTGTCATGAACTTACCCAGCAATCCCGCCCAGGTGGCTCCAACCGGTACCATGTCGCCTTCTCCGCCTTGAAGGAGCACAGGCAGCAGTTCATTAACCATGCATTCTTCACCCGCTAATCTGCAGGTGGACCCAGGAAAGCACAAGGCGCTCATCTTCGAGATAAGTCAGCACTTCGCCGCTGACCTCGTGGTCGGCTTCATCATCCTCTTCGGCAAAGGTGACGAAGCGATATTGTCCCCCCTCGAACGCGTGAACTCAGCTCGGCATCGGCCTGACATTCTCGATCAGTGCCGGATCGGTCCAGGCTGCGAATAGTCGCTGACATTGGCCACAATGCCGAGGCGTAGGATCCCTGCTGCTGTCATCGGGCTTACCATCTGCCGGCTGATTCCAAATCTGCTGAACGACTTCTATCCATGGCGCCCTTCCAGGAGATCGCCGCCATTCTGTTTGTGGGCGTGAGCCTGTTGCTGCTGTGGGGACTTTAAAGCTTAAGCGAAACCTGTACGTACATTCCCGGCATACGCATGGACGATTATACACGAGGCACAACCGAAGCGCACCGCAACAAAACCACGAGGAGCAGCTGGGGGGTGAGGATCAGCAGGATGGCCACCAGCCATCACTAGTCCAGCAGCAACTTAGCGCCGATCTGGATCCTTCGCAAAGAAGCGGGCACAAGCCTTAAGGACGGATCGCGAAGCAACTGGGCATGGTCAATGTGATGAGCGCCAGATGTGGAAAGAGTCGAGCTGCAACGCGCGGTATGCCACAGCAGGTGTGCGGGCTGTGTCAGCGCGGGCATTCAGGTGGCGTAAATGATGCGCACGCACAGGCTGCACTCCACAGTGGCAGCCTGAAAAGCAGGCTGCATGCGTAGCACAGCCAGCAAGCAAGGCAAGCTATATGATGGATGGCAATCACCTGCAGTGCACGGACAGCAGTGACGGGATCGAGGATCCATGAGCAGGAGCCGGCAGGTCGTAGTGCATAGCGTGCATGGAGGAGAGCGGCATGAGGGAGAGGTGAATGGCAGCAGCAGCAGAACGGCAGTGTCTGCTGTCAAGCCCATGCGAACACGTGGCACCCTCTCGGCATCACAGCAGCACCACTGGAACCACCTCCAACTGCCACTTAGCATCCTCACGATCTTGATTGGTCCCAATCCAGATCTGCCGCCGCGGCAGCGAGGCCAAGAGGCCCACTCACCCCGGACAGCTGCCTTGATGGCCAGCTTCCGATCGCCGACCGGCATGCCCAGCAGAGCGGCAGACCAGTCCGTGGACATCTTGTCGATGCCGCTGCCGCGTCGGCACGGAACACGGCGTTGACATCGCCTGGGAACAGCTCATGCAGGTCTGCAACAGCTGCAGCCGTGAAGTCGGCGCATCCATGGAGACCAGGACCTGCGCACGCTGCATCGGCGATTGCGTGCGAGAGCATAGTGTGGCAGGCAGCACGTGATGCCTGCACGCTTGACCTGGCCGAACCAGAATGGCGATGAAACCAGCATCAGGCGGGGCAGCACTGCGCCTCTTAGCAGGCATGATGCAGCTGGCAGCGGCTGGTGCTGTGCCGCAGGTGGCGCGCCAGCTGTGCCAAGCGTGGCCGACCAGCGCACGATATCGCAGACAACTGCCCTTCGAGCATAGTCCCAAAATGGCTGCAGCGCAGCTCGCAGGCAAGGCTGGCCGAAAAGGCCAGGATGAAATTCTCGAAGGACCTCGCGTGGTTCACGACGGCAGCTCTAGACGGGAAACACTTTGGTTCTTTAGTACATAAATACAAGCTAGAGATGGATACTGCTATTTCCATTGCCAAACAGCGGGCGCTAAGCGAGTCTTCGATTAGTAAGTGCGTCAGGAGGGGATTACCTCGCTGTAGCTAAGGCGAACAAGTGAGCAATCACATTCGCGGTATCCAGGATTGCCTATGCCTCAATGCGTGCATGCTACTTCGGTGATTCTCTTATGCGTCTCTTCTCCAACATTGGGGCCCAGTAGAGCTGATCGCCCGCGTGGCTGCCTCGCCAGACTGTCCGATTTGTGCATACTGTCCTATCATCACGTCAGCTTACCCCGCTTTTTGGTGTACAGCTCACCGGCTGGAACGGAAATCTCAGGCTCAGGAGTTGAGCAGGAACCCACGACGGGTGTCGTAAATACCTACGACGAATCCGACTCCCTCGTTCGATTCCGCCTACCCTGGATGGAACCGCGTTAACCTCAACCGTCTTTTCTTTGGATTCAATAAACTGCGCCGCTGGAAGTTTGATGCACACGCAGAAGCGGGCGG
>NNCB01000526.1:0-16736 GCA_002317545.1 Scenedesmus quadricauda | reverse complement strand
TCGATGAGGAAGGGGTGCGATACATCTGCAGGGTGTTGCTGGCGCCCGTGCACCAGGCGACAGCAGGCGGGTGCTGCGTCGTCTCTCCAGCGCACCTTCCACACGCTCATTGACGATGGGGCGGTCCGCGTATCGTGGGACAATGGCGTCATTCGGCTACGCACCTGCGTTTCGCAGGGTGGAGGGAGGGAGGGTAGTTTGCAGTGCGGGGCATCATGTGTGTCAGGTGCAAATGTTTCAAAGGGGTGCTGTGGGGCTCAGGGAGGCCAGCACCTCTTGCTGGGCTGATCAAAGCTCAGAGGTGCAGCTGGGTCAGCAGGGATGTGGCTGCGGTGTTTGTTGGTGGTACGGAGTGTGACTTTATGCGGTGGGGTTTCATGGGTGCCTGTCTGTCTGCTTCCACATATACGATGTCGGACGTGACGAAAATGGGTAGCACTCCGCGTCACCTGCTTTGGGATACGAGCGTGACAGGCAGGTGACGAATGGACTCCGCGCGGCCAGCAGTTGCCCGGTCACTAGATTCTTGATGCGACAAGCCACGTCGAAATTACCGCGCGTGAGCTTCAACTCGTCAATTGACAGGTAGGGAAGCCGGTGGACGGGCAGTGACCCGAATTCGCGCCTTCCTGACTTCTCCCCCCTATTCCGCACCTCCGGGCCGACGGCCGCCTCGGCGCGGCCCGCCGCGCGCTCTGCCGCGTGCGCGGCCCTCTCGCCAACCCCCTCGTGCGCCGCGAGGCCCTCGCCGGGGCCCATCCCCGCGCCGACGCCCGCGGCCAGCGGCGCGCCACCACCCAGGCCGGCTCCGGCGCCGGCGCCGGCGCCCATGCCCGTGCCGGCAGCGCCCAGACCCTCGGGGCCGGCCATGGGCCCGCCCTCCACGCGCACACGCTCGTGCTCAACCGCAACGCCAGGCTCGCCAGGAGGGCGAGTAATAATCAGTGCCTGATGCAGATGAGGGCCAACGAGTCCGCAGGCAGTTAGAGCGGATGTGCACCAGAAGCAGCCAAACGTCAGGGACGCAAGCTGTGCAGATGCGGCAGCGCATGCGCGGCTGCCCGATGTTGCGGTTTGGTGATCCGGCTGGCGGCCATGCGCGCGCGCCCTGGCAGGCGCGATGCGCAAAGGCGCGCAGACGTGCATCGCGCGCGGATGGGGCCAGCGTGCTTTGCGCCATTCAGCCGAGGGGCGATGCCCGCTCCGGGCTGCGGGGCGTGGCCACATGCAGCGCAAACGGTCGCATACAGCAAGGCGGCAACCCTCATATCGCCAAGCAGTCCTCACCCTTCATGGCGGCGGCGGTAGGGGTGTCGCCGGGATCCTGCGTGTGGGAGGTTTCGGGAGGTCGTGGCCGGCGGAGATAATCGGCGACCTCGCCGATCCCGCCATCGTCCGCTCCGCGCGGACATAGGCGAGGTTGTTTGGGGCTCGGTGGGGGGAGGTGCAAGAGGGTGGTAAATTGTCGGTCCGGGTTCGGCGGGAGCAGATCAGTATGGGACCAATCTTCAGCACAGGGGCGGATCTTCGAAGTGCAGGGGTGGATGGTATGGAGGGCAGCACGCTTTTGCACTCAATTCGCCCCAGCAGATCCGCAATGCTCTCGCCCAGCAGCGCCGCAGGATCGCGGATCGGTGAGGCCGGACTGGCGCCGATGCGCATTGCCCTTATCCGGGCGCTCGCGTTTCTGCCGAGCGCGCGATCCGGGCCGATGGGACAAGGCGGGTCCTGCCGGCTGAGTCATCGCGGATGCAACGGGAGTCGCTATCCTCGGCGTGATGCGCGCGCCGCATGGATGGCTGGATTGCGCGCGGCGCGCGTTCCCGGCATGGATTGCGTTGAACACCGTGCCGTGGCGATCGATGTGGCGGCCAGGAGTCACGGCTTCCTGGGAAGGAGGGCGGGCGTGTTGGGATGGCGGTCGGGGGTCGGATGAGGGCAGGGCTGAGCGGCGTGTAGCGGCGATAGAGGGCTGCATGAAGGGCATCATGCGCTCGCCCTGATCTTGTGGCCGAGTCCATGGTGACTGGTGACGGATCGAGGTCGAGAGCGCCCGAGTCTGTGCGAGATGAATCAAGGGTAGACTTGCGAGCCTGAACGGCTCAACGGCTTGTTCGGGACAGTTTTGAAGCAGATAGTCAGTTATCGCGCGAATAGGCCCTAACGAGCCAGCCACAGCTGCACCTGGCACCTGGTGACAGGTCCTGATGTCAGCGGTGACGCACTTGTGCGCTGTTCTCCAAGCAGAAGGCATTGGATTAGCTGATGAACAGGTAATTGCATGTTTTGTGAATGCTGGTAACTGACGGACAGACAGGCACAACAGGAACAATGCGGCGCAGCAAGAATGCCAACACAGCCTGCCGTTAGTTGGCAAAGTGCTGCAGCTGCTTATATTCGTTTCATGACAGGCAGGCCGCATGATTTTCCACCATTAGAGTGCTTTTCGCCCAGGCTACGTGCTCTGATTTTATAGCTGGTAGACCGACGCGTGAGGGTTTTATACCCTGCATGCCCTGGGCGCTTTGTTACAGGAAAGTGTACATGAAGAGCTGCAAAAAGCAGGCATTGAAGTTACTGAAGATCATATGTTGTCTAGTTGGCTCCATTACGTTATAGTCATCACGTTTAGTATATTCTCTACGTGGCAATGGCGCGTCTGTTGTATTTAACCAATACAGGGAATTGTTGTTTTCCACCCAGCGGGAAGTACCCTGGTAGCGCGGGGCATCATCTACTTCCCAAACGGTTTGCGTCCGGAGGTACGCCTGCACTGGTACTGCCAGTATTGAACAGGGACGCCGCGGTTGTAGCTCAGATCCTTCAGGTCAGAGTCTTCATCGAGTGGCGATAAGCTAACGGCCGTCACCAAACGGGATGGCTCCATCGGCAATCCTCAAGGTAAAGTATCGCTGGGTATCGAATGGAGTTGGCGTATTGAGGATCGCACCGCGATCAGATGCGGAAGCTGGAGCGACGAAGAACTGTGGGAGCCAGCGCTCAACATGTTGCGCAATGCCCGAATTGCGCAATGCGAATTGTTTGGCACTTTACCCGAGGTCGCAATCACGACCGACGGGGAAATCGTCGGCTCCTCTCGTTCTCAACGACCGACGGACTGTGGTGCCGCTGCTGAGAAATCAAGGCGTCTACTAAAAAAATGGTAAGATCATTTAGCACACAGTTTCCACGTACCAGTAGCGCAAACAGTGATGAATCTTGATCGTTCGATGGCGAGACTGAGAACATCATCCAAAGCAGCAAGGACCCTACGCGCGAGATGACCATTAAACTCGATTTCTCGTGGTTTATAGCCGGGGCAATGGGTCAAATGCGGAACCGCGGCAGATTGCGCATCAGCCAGCTCGGCACCATGCATTCCTATCATAACTCGTCAAGCTATTTGAGCCGCAACTTATTTTTCTTTGATATCTTAAGCTTGGGCTCGGGCGAGTCCGCGGGCGTCGCACCACAACCAGCACGGTACAACGTGATGAACACGAAGAGCAGCATGCGTCAGCTCCGCCCGTGGCGCGCAGTACGGATCACCACGGCCGTAGCCCGGGGTCCCGACTAGCGGCGCGCGCCCCGAATGGAGGAACAGCAGGGGGAGGAGGAGGCGCAGCCCTGCCGCATCCAGGTGAGCGCAAAACTGCGGCAACCCCGGCAGTGTTGCGCTTGACCGTCTCTTTGCCAGCAGCGCCGCGCTCGCGCCTGCAACCCGCGGCCGCGATTTCCGTCCAACGCCAGCGGCAAGAGCCAAGTACTGGCGCGTGCGACGGGGGGCGCAAGGTGGGTGGCGGCGCAGCGCAAGTGACCGATACAAAGGCCGACGTGTCGGGATTCAAGATTGCGCCCGACGGCACCAAATTGCTCGCCTGGGGCGATATCGCGCGCGAATGCACCGATTTCGGCTGCGAGGCGCAGGACAAGGGCGAGCTGCCCGGACCGGGGACGGGTCGTCATTACAAGAATGACGTCGGCTTCGTGCGCCACTGGGACAGCTGGGAAACCCCCGGCACCTACAGCCGCCGCCTCGTCGCAGCTGCAAGGCCTTGGACGCCGGCTGCGCACCGGCAATCCCGGAAAGATGAAACCGCCGCTCCCCGGATATAAGGACAGCCTGCCGCCCAATGCGCGCGCGATCCAAGCCCAGCTCCCGTCCCCTCACGCCGCCTCGGCCCCTGCGTCCGGCCACCGCGAGCGGAGGGGGTCCGGCGCCGCGGTGTCGGCGGATGCTCGCCTGAATGATATGACGCATGCCTGGCGGGCGCGACCACGCAGGTGATGGCTGCAGGCGAGGTTTGCGAGCACGACGGCGTTGATGAGCTGCCATTGATGCACTACGCGCCCTCGCAGCGGGGGCGGCGGCTCGGGTGGATTGCGCGCCCACCCGCTGCGGCGCGCCTCGGCGACGGCGGCGACACATGCGTTTGAGCTGGACAGACCTCGGGCATCAGCAACCTAAAAGCCTCGGTATTTACGACGCAGGACATGCGCCCGGCGCGTCTGGCTTCGTCACTCGCCCGTGAGGCCCGTGTACGATTGAACAGCGGGCGGCGACAGCATGTTCGAGCGTCTGGATCCGGCGCGACAGCGCGGGCATCGACAGGCCGAGCTCGATCGCTGCGGCCTTGACCGTGCCAGCTGCGTGGTCGAACCTCCAGAAAGGTTCAGTGCCGGATCCTGCCGCTGCGACGGAGACGAACGCGTCGCCACGCGTAACGCCACTGAATCGCCGTTGTCACACGCCTTTGGCGAGTCGGAAAATCCCGACGCACTGTCCGCCGAATCGTTAGCCCCCGTCGGGGAAGGCCCTTTTCTTTGGTTCGTTTCTTCTGACGCGCGCCTATGGCGCTCGCCCTTCGGGCCGGCTTCGTCGTCCGCATGCGCTTCGCGCATGCAGTGGGCCAGCAAAAGAAGAAGCCGCTGCCGCGGGCGGAGACGCACCTCATGCATTCGTCACTGAGGAGGACGGGCTGCTGCCGCGCTGCATCCGGTCGCTCTTCAGGCGAGTGGTGGGCCCTTCGATTGCCATCCACATCGACTACGTGAGGCTCACTCGGTTTCATGCAGTAGTTAGTGATATCGGAGTCTGCTTGCGATCGTGTGTTTCCAGCATTGCAATTCAGGCTTAAAACTACTGCCATACTGGCGTTCCATAACCTGTCGAACGATCTCGTCAAATGAGGGTAGATCAGCTTCCTTGGCAGTGGCGGCGGATGCTGATCATCAATCACGTCCCTGAAGGCTATACGCTCGAAAGCTACCAGCCGATGGAAGCTGACGAACCGGCGGAAAGTCAGCCAGCCGAAACCGGCAGCCAAGACGCCGACTGAACGCTTATTTGGGGCCCGTGGTAGGGCCCGTGGAAGGCCCGTGCCTACCCGCATCGATGACCATGCACTGTCATTAAAAATCATGGTCTCCTTGATCCGCCTGGCCGCGCCCTTCATGTGGGCACACTCATGCTTCAACACCACCATTTTCCTGTCTGTCGGTGAGGCCGGACCCGCGGACCGAGGCCTTGACGTCGCCGGCCTGACGCAGCGGCGGGTCGAAGCGGCCACGAGGCGCCGGGCGCGATGGCAGCGGCGCTTCGCGCCTAGAGCGGGCTGAACCACCGCCTTCCTTATCTCGTCATCCCGGCGAAGGCCGGGATGACAATTCAGTTGAAAATGATCCAGCTCTAACGGCAGTCGGGAAGGGGCAGTTCGACAGAGTTTCATGGCCAGTATTTATGCTGTCACGATGCATCCCGCTTTGCGCTTGTCTGCCATCAAGCAATTGATGTTTATCCCGGCTATGCTTGCAGGCTTTGCTACAGATGAGACCTCTACAGCCTCCGGCTGGTTAAGAAATATGTCTGATCATACTTCAATGACCTATAACATCATGTCATTGCGCGCTTGTGAAAAGCCCTTTCTCCCCGCCTCCCACTTTCCATCCTAAGTGCATGCGCCTCGGAGCACGCACGCGTGCGCGCCACATCCGCCACCCCCCACCGCTTCCCCCTCCCCCTCGCCGCCGCCGCCGCCACGCCGGAACGGATGCGATGTTCGCCGGACATTTCGCGAACATGGCGGCGTGGTCGGCAGCCGGCAAGCTGGTGCTGGCCGGGCCGTTCCTGCAGGATGCAGAAGGATGGCGCGGGCTTTACGTGTTCGCGGTGGCGGATCGGGACGAGGCGCGTGCACTTGCCGACCGATCCGGTGGTGCGGCAAGGCGAAATGGTCGCGGAGTACCACGACTGGTATGGAACGGCGGCGCTGATGCAGGTACCGATGTTGCATGCTGGGCCAGTGGGCGCGATGGGAGTTTGTCGAATGATTTCTTCCTGGAGCATCATCACCAGTTGCGAAAGATCCTGTGGGTCGTTGACCTGGTACACGCTCTTCCAGGCAGGATCAGGCGCTTCAATGGGCCCGTCATGACGTCGGCTCCCCAGCTCGGCGCACTGGATGATGTGCATCGGGTGGCGAATCGAAGCGGCCAGTACCTGGGTTTCAGCATCGCTTCGCTTGATGGCCATGATTTGCTGCGCCCGCTCTTGCCAAACCGTGCACCCCGCGCCCGACACGCCCGGCCTGCCTGAACGCCGCCTCTCCGGAAATCTACCCTGCGCGCCGGCGTCGACTATTATCCACTCCACGCCGGTCCTGTGCGCGATGGCGGGCGGCGGCGGGCGCTCAGGGCCACTCCCACGTGCCATCCGGGACGCCGGCTGACACAGCTGCTGTGGGACGGCCTGCGGGGCAGCCTGACGCGACGCTCATGGTCGACTGCTTCGCGCCGCTGCGGCGGCAGGCTGAGGATAGTGCCGACGACGCGCACTTTGCGGGATGGCTCTGCGGTGCAGGGCGAGCCCGTGGTCAGCATCGATCCGGAAGCGGTTCGTGGCCGGAAGTCGGAGAGACGGGCTGTCTCCCTGGTTTCGCAGCCGGGATGGTAGGGCCGGAGGGGTAGTTTTCGGCTTGCTCTGGAAAAGCGCTGCGAGCCAGGTCCGGCTCGTAGCCCACTGCGTTGCGCGACGAGGATCGGGGCGTCGTCGCCCGCGGGGTTCGAAAACCAGATTTCGCCGATACGCCGGTCACCAAAGTCACCGAATTCCTGCGGGATATCCGTACGTCCCCAGGGTTTTTCGACGACGATAGTTTGGAGGCGTGTCAACCTCCCGCGGACCAATTTGTGCTCGAGCTGCGCGGCACCATCAGGGCGCTCCGCGCCGACATCCGCTCGCTGGCCGGCGCGCTGCTGCGGTCGGGCAGCCGGGCGCTGACGTCAGCGCGGTCCTGCAGTCGCTGCCGCCGACGCTCGTCCAGGTGGGGCCCCGCCCTTGAGCCGCACCTCCATGCACACGACGTGTCGCTGTGATGTTTTGGCCACCTGTTGCTGAACCCCTGTGAAGCTTGTGTTGGGTTGCTGGCATTGAATCCTGTCCAATGTGTGTGTGTGTGTGTGCATGTGTGTGTGTGTGTGTGTGCATGCGTGTGTGTGTGTGTGTGCATGCGTGTGTGTGTGTGTGTGCATGCGTGTGTGTGTGTGTGTGTGTGCATGCGTGTGTGTGCATGCGTGTGCATGCGTTTGTGTGTGTGTGTGTGTGTGTGGTGTGTGGGTCGGTGTGTGCTCATTTGAAACATGTGCGAGCGATCGACAGCATTGCCGATGGCATGGCGCACTTCGCGATTGCCCGAGAAGAGCGCGATCGACTGGAACAGCCGCGCGAGGTGCGCGCGGATAGTCGTCGCCGGTACCGGCAGAGGGTGCTTCGGGCGTTTTGCGGGAAAGCAGCGGGCGCGCGGAGAGCATGGCCGAGCAGCGCGGCCGTCCAGGCGTAGAGGTCGCTTGCGTTTGTGGTTTACTGGTTGGTTGCTGCCCAAATGCTTGTATGCATGTCAGTCGGTGCTGGTGATGTGTGATGGGGGGAGGGCAAGAGTATGAGGTTGAGTGATGTGATGTGTGCTGTTTTACACTGCAGAGTGATAGCATTGATCAAGCCTGTGCAAGCTGCGTGCGCACGGTGCACATGTCCATTGCATGGCCAAAGCATCTGCTATCGCGATACTGGTATGCGTATAGGCGGCAGGACACGCAGCCCGTCCGCGATTTCCAGATAGTTCGGCGCATAAGGCCAGTCGGGCAACGCCGCAAAGCGCGCATCGGGTGTGCGATAATTGGTCATGATGCCGATCCCCCCAAACGCATCTTAACCGCCGCGGCCGCACTGGCAACCACTTGCCCGGCACCGCCAAAACCGTCAGGATCGCGCGATGCGTCACGGCATCCTCTCCGCCTCCCTGCTGCTCGGTGCGTGCGGCGCCGCCAGTTCGCAGCCGGCGCTGCCAGCGGGTACCAAGGTCGACCGCTCTGCACCAGCCCGGGCCCCTCCCGCCAGGGCACCGGACAGCGCCGCCGCGGGCCGGCGGCGGCGCCGGCGGGCGCCTCTTGGGGCAGCAACGGCCGCGCGTCCCCTCTGCTCGGCGCCGCACCGCCGGCCCGGACGGGCGGCGGCCCCGGGTCGCCGCTGCTGCCGCGGCGGCAGCCGGCATGGGTCGGCGCGTCCGCGTTTGCGCCCCTCCTCGGCGCACCGCCGCCGCAGCCGCCGATGCCGCCCACGTCTCCGCCGCCGCCCGGCGGCTGGGCGGGCGCGACAGCGTGGCCCCTGCTGCCGCCGGGTGGCAGGTCGCGAGGCTTCAGACGGCGCCTGCCGGCGCGTTTGCGGGGCTGGTGGGGAACCAGAGGAGAGTGGATGACCTGCCCCTCTCAAGCTTCCCCGAGCTGGCAGCGATGGAGGCCGCGTTCCAGCTGGGCAGCTCCCAGCTGCTGCTGCTCACGGCGGCGCCGTCACGGCCGGGCATCAAGCCTCGCCAGGCGGCGGCAGCGGCGCGGTTGCCCTGCCTCTGGTGGCCGCGCGGGACGCGGCGTTGCAGGAGCAGCGGGCCTTGAGGCGGCTGGGGGGCAGACGAGAAGCAGTGGGCAGAGCTCGCCGTCCCACCCCAACCAGCAGCAGCAGCAGCAGCAGCAGCAGCAGCAGCAGCAGCAGCAGGAGCAGCAGCAGCAGCAGCAGCAGCAGCAGCAGCAGCAGCAGCAGCAGCAGCAGCAAGAGCAGCAGCCCGACCCCACTGCCGTCTCCTGGGCGCGCCTCAACCCCTGGTTCGGCTCCGACCAGGCGATGACGTCAGCGGCCTACGCGGCCCACGACGATCTGATAGCAAAGGGCGCGATCCTCGGACGGACGCGTACTTCCGACGGTATTGATGGCAGCGGTGGAGGCGGCGCTGCCCGAGGCGTGCGCAAGGTGGCGGGCGGCGGGGGCGGCTCGAAGGCGCGAGGGGCAGATGAGGCTCGCCGGAGGCGGGGGCGCCGCCGCACAGGTCGCGTCGCGGGCGCGAATGGCTGGCGGCGGCTCGCTGAAGCCGCGGGGCGGCGTGGGGGCGCCGCTGCGGCCAGTTGGGCGGGCAGCGGGGCTGAGGAACGTCGCGCTCAGTGTTCGTGTGCCTTCATTTCGAATTCCCCGTGAACCCGGATAGCTGCCGTCGGCGTCCCCATGTCTGGGGGCGCAAGCTCGATGCGCCCCCTGACCTCGACAAAGCAGCTCCGTTGACCTGTGATCATGGCTGTCGGACATCTAGAAGCATCCCTCGAACAACAAAAGTCGCACTCCCTTGTAATCAATGATCTTTGTCCCTCTCGCCCGTCCTTTCACCCCCTCAGGGATGACCTGAGTCAGCTGATGGCGCACCCCCAGCTGGCCCAGTCAGCGCACAGTGCCGCACAGACCTCCGGCCCAGGCGCCCGTGCCCGCCTCCCCCAGTCAGCACTTGACAGCAATCCCAATCGGGCTTCTGCTGCAGCCACGCGGCGGCGGCGGCGATGGCGCCGCAACAGCGCCAGCCGCAGCAGCGGACCATTATGCTGGTGGGGAGGGAGCGGCTTTGCAGCAGCAGCAGCAGCAGCAGCAGCAGCAGCAGCAGCAGCAGCAGCAGCAGCAGCAGCAGCAGCAGCAGTCGCAAGCGCTCCAGGCCTCCGCGGCTGCGGGCGTGTCGGCGCTCTACGGCCGTCCCTTGCTGCACCCAGCCGCCCCACATGGCGACACCTCACCCGAGCCGCACCCAGCTGTGCGCCTGAACGCTGCCCGACCAATCGGAGACATAGGGCAGCGGTGCGCCGGCGATATTGTTCGCCGCGATGCTTGCCGGGCTGGCCGGGTTGCACACGCTGACCGGCTGGGTCGCGAGGCACGCCGCGCCCGGATAGTCGAGATAGCGGATGTCCTGATAGGCGCGAGGCGTGCCGAAGATGCGCGCAGGGCTTACAGGCGAGAGGCAACTCGTGATCGACGAGCTGCGGCGGGCGCGCGAGGAGGCCGAGCGGCAGCGGCGGGCGATCCTGCTGCAGTTTGGCCGCGCGGTGGGGCGGCAGTGGCTGTGACGTCGGCGGCACTCCACACGTGCGGCGCGGCCGGGCGCGCGTCGCGCGTTGCGTGCGCCGCTGTGCGTGCTTTGCCACTTGTTGTACTCATACGTACTGTGCGATAGTACTGGCTAGTTGCGTTCCACGTCTGGTTTTCTGTGCGCGTAACAACAAACGCCAGCCATAGCATTCACAGGGTTCAGGATTGCGTGAATTGCGCCGGTGAAGTGGCACAGGTAGAGGCCGTCGAGCGCCGGCCCAACAAGCATGGCACAACCAACAAAGAGTCACTGGCCCTGGTAGCGGGTGGCAATGCTTGAAGGTTATGCGAATCAGCCGCGTATTGTGTGGCACAATCGGCATGCAGCCCGGGGCAACTGTGCTGTCTAGCATGGGGCCGCCACCCGTCTGGTTGGCCGGGGGCCTTCCCCTCCAACTGCGTCGTCCCTCTCATGCATGCATACAGTCGTCACTGCCGCCACACCTGTGGTTGTTTGCGTAGCGCATTTTGTGCGCTGTCACAGATCTGTTGTCAGCCAGCCATCTCACCTGTGCGCATCACCAGGTGGTTAAACACGCTGTTCTACCGAGCATGCAGGGTTGGCAATGCCTCCGTTGCCGTGGCTTCCGTTCTCGCAGAGTGCCTGACGGCACACCGAATTGCAGTTGCCTGAGTTTGCATAACTATGTCTACGAAAACAAAGCCACTGAGGCCACCTACCTGAACACAAGGAGCGATCCAAGTACGCAGGTGACGCTGGTATGGGCACATCCATGCAAGTACCAAGGCCGACAAGGCAAGAGCTCTCCAAAGGTGCCTGAGTGGGACAGTGGGCGTCGTACAGGCTTTAAGGATAAGGCCGGTAAAGGACAAGCTGCTTACCTGCATGAAACATCGCAAGGTTGCCGGGGCATATGGTCGTGATCGGCGGCGGCGTGATCGGGCTGGAACTTGGCAGCGTGTGGCGCCGCTTGGGCGCCAAGGTCACCTGCGTCGAGTTTCTCGACCAGATCCTGCCCGGCATGGACGCCGATGTGCGCAAGGATGCGAACCGCATCTTCAAGAAGCAGGGCATCGAGTTCAAGCTCAAGACCAAGGTCACCGGCGCGGCGGTCAAGGGCAAGAAAGCCCGACGCTGGAATGGCTTTGCGTGGTTTTTGATGCCCAGAAATCTTGATGTGAAAGCCAGTGCGCTGTGGCTGCTGATGAGCGTGCGTTTCAAGTGAAGCCTGCTACGAGAGGCAGCTTGGCCGAGCGGGAGCCCAGCGCTTCACGGCGCGTGCGTGTGCAACCGGCGAGTCGTGAATCTCAAACGCGAATGCAACTTTGGCAACACAACTTCAGTCCTCATCGTCGCCAACACGTCTTCTGCTTGCCGAGGCAGTATACGCAGGTTCCTTGTCAAATCTTGTACTTGGCGTATGACTGGTTTGGCCCGAGGGCAGGACCGTTCAGGTCTCTGCCACTGACTGCCTCGCTTATCTGCACCGTCTGGCACTTCTGTCGACGCCGGTGCTCGCGCTCAATCGGGGCAACTTTCGCCGGCTGCCGAGCACGCCTGATATGGTGACGGTGACGGTTGGCACCTGCAGCGGCGTCGTCACCGCATTGGCCGCTCAAATCCGGCGCTGATGATGTCTTGCGCTGACCTGGCCGATTGCAGAGCTGTGGTGTCAGGGGCCACAGACACGACGCCGGGCGCGCCGTGGTCCGAGCCCCACGTCTTGGATCGTGACCTTGATAGGGGATGTCGGGCGGGTTGTGACGATGGTCGTGACGCGCCATTCCGGCACTGGCTCGGCCAGCACCATGTAGTCTTGGTAGACAATCGTGTCGGCTGTAGTGAGGGCCTTTGTCGCCCGCAGTCTGCGGTGGCGGGCCGTCCAGCCGTGCGGGGCGCGTGCAGCGAGGAGCGGCCGTCAGGATGCACGGGTGCGGGGTGCGGGGTGCGTGCGCGTGGCGTGCATGTGTGGACCAATTGTGCGTGTGTGTGGCAATATGGCTGACTTATGGGACGCCGGACTGGCGTGGCAGCTGCTGTTGGACAGGCCCGAGGCATTGTCAGCGCGACGGCAATGGTTTGGAGTGAGTGGTTCAGGCTTGCATGGTGCTGCAACTTGGGGGCTGCCATCACCCTGCTTTGCTGCAAACATCGATTCGACTGTCTCCATGCGACCCGGCCTTGCTCGCGAGTGGATGCGACGCGACGCCAAAGCATGCACCCTTCACACACACCAGCCGGCCATGCGTCTGCTTGAATGATTGCTTGCCCACAAATCAACCTCGCTCAGCAAGCAGCCGCCGCTGATTGCGACCAGCAGTCCGGGCACACTACAGCAGAATAGCGCCTACGAAAGGCGGTACAGCACAAGCGCAGGACACGTGCACATCAGCACACGCGGGGCAGCACACGCTGGAGCGCGGGCGCCCACCTGCGTCGAGAGCGCCCGCCAGCGTCCTCCAGCCAGGAGTCGCGGGTGCGTCGGATCTGACGTCCTATCTTCGCAATTATGACGCGCCCGGTTACAACGACGGGCGTGAAGTTTGAAGTTCAAACTCGTCCGTGGCGCCGCACGAGAAATTGAGCGAATTGAAGCCGGGGGACGCTGCCACCTGGAAAAACTTGATGACCGCCACCTTGGCATCGAGGCTGCCTTCGTTCTCACATCAAACCGGAGCCGGGCCTTGGCGCGCCCGCGTTGAACCAGAACAATGCCTGGGTAGGTGGGGAGGGGGTTTGTGGATGGTATGATGACTTCGGTATGGGGAATGATCGATTCAGGGTATGCTGTCTGAACGCACCGGTCTCTCCCTCAGGCCCCCTGGCTGGTGCGACAACCGACAGCCCTGTGGTCGCAGTACCTGCTGGTGCACTTTGAATGTTAGGGTTGCTAGATAGAGCCGGCATGTAGGGTGCTGGTTCTTCAGTCACGCCCCAGCCAGCAGCAACGCGTGCGGCCCAGTACTCGACAGAACCCTTACCCTTACCCATACGGACTTCGGTAGGCTTCTTGGAAACCGGCAGATCCGGGAAAATCCGGATCCACACGCGGCCCTGACGCTTCATTTCGCGAGTGATCGCGCGACGGGCAGCTTCGATCTGGCGGGCAGTCACGCGTTCCGGCTCGGTCGCCTTGAGTGCGTACTGGCCAAAGCCAGACGGTACCACCTTGCAAGGCGTCGATGAGGCGACTTCGGTCACCCGCGCATGGGTGGCAATCGTTTTCGAATCCCGTCGAAAGCTGATTACTGCCGAGGTGGGGCTCGAGCCGTTCCTGAAAACGAGCCCGGAGACGAGGAGATGGCTGCCGCCGATGCGCAGGTTGGATGGCCGGTCGCAGCACCTTGGATTCGGTCTGCGCGGCAGTATCAGGTCGCCGGTGGCCCCGCAAGCTGTAAGGCGGGATGGTCGACCCACACCTGCGAGAGCATGGGATGCGCGAGTGTGGGGCACCAACCAACACGAAACGATCAATTCGGCGCGCTTTCGAGATCACGAAATCAACCAGGGGGCTGGCTGGTCTTCGAACGGCAGCCGACGTCGGACGGTCATGATCTCGGGTGCGCGGGTCGCAGTAGTGCCGGCGCGCGCATGGCGGCAGCTGGGGTGGGCGTTCTCGCCCACGGACATGAGGCCTCGACGATGCACGGGCCGCGCGAAGGCACCTCGCAGACCGTGCAGGTTGACCACGGGGGGCTTGTCGCCGCCGAAGTCTGCACGAAGCTGATCGTCAGATTGGTCAGCGGGCCGCTCGTCGTTGCCGGGGTCCCGCTCACCGTCGCGGTGCACGGAAACGCGGGAGACGGGGTCTTCTGCGGCCAGAAGCACGCCTTGCTGTTGCTGGGCGGCGATGCTGGTGGGGCCAGTGGCAGGTATATGTTTACGATGTGCCGTGCGGAACCGGCGCAGCGCCGGGCTTCCAAAGCAAGGCAGTGAGGCAGGGGTGTATTCGGGATGGTGAGCTGAGAGGAGACGGCGTGATGAGCACTGGGGGGTGACGTGATGCAGATGGGTGGGGCGGCGTGCGTGTGTATGTCGCGACCGATTGCACCAGACGGCAGAGCTGAATGCGACCCCAAAAGGCAAGACCGCTGGGTGGTTGATGATTCAGCTCGGATGCGAGCGTCGCTCCTCGCCCCCATGGTCAATGCTTCTCAGCCTCGCTGCCAGCCACTGGCGTGCCCACCTGCTGTCGCCGCCCCGATGGCCACCAGGCCAAGCAGCAGCAGCGGCAACGACGGCGACGCAAAAGCCCGCGATGATCGCGGCGTCACCATGCTGGCTGTTGGCGCCTGTGCAAAAAAGCTCCTGACACGCTCCCGCCCGCCCCCGAAGGCCCGGCACCGACACCGGTACGTCAACCGGTATCATCCCGGGTTCGCAGGAAGATTTCCTCGCCAGCGTCGGCGCGATGGGCGACCGCATAAGCCGAAACAAACTGCAATTTTACTATCGAAATTGGTCTCGAGGCAGCAGATACCACGCAGAAAGATGCATGGCTGGCGACCACCTGCACCATCGAATTTCGAGCAGCAGTGCGGTCAGGCTCAATATTTATTTGTAGGGAATAAAATGAACTACGCGTATCGCACGGTAGAGCTCGAAAATGGCGCTATCCTGACCGCTCCCAGCGCAAATTTGAGCAGGTGTTTGAGGTCAGGAAAAAGGACGGGGAAAAGTGGAGTATGCCACGGAGGGGATGGCGGCTCAGTCCAGTGGCAAAGTCATGGCCACAGCCACGCACTTGCGGGTCACCCCGGCATCGCCTCGTCACTTCTTGGCCACCGCACGCCGCGCCTGGGGCCGCTGCGTAGTGTGAGGCGCGCGGCCTACCTTTTGCAGCAGCGCTGTGCGACCGCGCCATTTGAGGAGAACGCACGAACACGGACGGCTGCCGTATGAAGGTGATGCCGGGCGTCATGAGGTGCGTCGGACTCAAAAGCTAGCATGCACCTGTACACAGCGCTTCCTGTTGACCACAGCGCGAGGGGCCTGTCTACAAGCCTATCGAGCGTCTGGCTTTTCGCTGGTATCCTTGGTAAGGCCCCAAGCTGCACGCAATTGCTGGCATTGTGGGGTGTCCTCGCGTCCACCGCAACACTCATCTGGGGTGCCGAGAAAAAGAGCCGGTGTTTTACGTCGAAGACGATTCGGGCCCCGGCCTGACAGGCTAATTGCTGATGGTGACCACCCTTAGCTTCTGGGATGGGATGCGGGGCGTCGGCGCCGGTAGAATAATTCGTCTAAGAGATCCTCCAACCGATCTCCAACTTCACCGTCGGATGAGAAGCGTTTTGCCTATCTGGCCGACCTGAACAAATCGGTTTCGCCCGCGAAGGTCGGCGACGGCACCGTATATCGATATGGTGTGGCATGTGAACGTCGCAGACATCGAATTTGTGCGGAAAATAGTCGCGGGTGATGCAGTCAGTCGCGCTGACCACCGTTTGAGAGCAGCCGTTGTACAATCCTGCTCGCATGGCATGAATAATGATGGTGGTATCATTATCTTTTGAGGAGCATAAATCCGGCTACAGGCTCTGAAGCACCGTTGGGCACACCCAGTCACTGTAAAAAGAATAACACCCACCGCCATACTCAGTGACAAGCTCAGTATGTTGACAACTGAAAAAAGTTTGTTTTTCCAGAGTATCCTCAATGTGATTTTTTAGAGGTATCATTAACATAGCATGCTGCCATTCATTGAGTGCAGAAGACTCTTTTGCCCTCATGAACTACAGGATTTGGGCTTGGACCGCTCCGTCCACCGCGACCATTCAGACCAGCGACGGTAAAATCATGTATGTGTAATTGAGCACACATACACGCGTGCGCACTGCTGAAGCACATGATCTCCGCGGTGCTCCTTCAAACTTTGCATTTTCGCATCTTATGGGGCTTGGCTATCGCATCGGCGTCAGTTCTGGTGTATTGACCTGATTGGACGCGGGCGGAAGTGTTTTTCCGGTCTCGCGCGGTACTGCAAGGAGCTTGCGGGACTTGCCCAACCAGGCAGCGGTCTATCCGGTTTCTAAACCTGCTAGTTGCGGAACGTCTGCGCCCCCGCGCTTCCCGACAGTTAATTCTTTGCAGATGTGGCTTCCTTGACGTGCGGGTCCAGAGTATAGGTACCCTGAGGCTGATAAATACCAGTTTGATTAATTAGGCCCGCGGTCATCGGGCACGGTCGTGGCCCAGAGAGTTGTTCCCACACGACCGATTGGTCTGGGTGCATTGTCCACAAGCTCATTGCATCGCCCGCACAGATGCGTGCTTGCACATCAGGCAAACCAGTCTGTGGAGGGGGTAGGGAGGGTGTCA
>NNCB01000525.1:0-16752 GCA_002317545.1 Scenedesmus quadricauda | reverse complement strand
CTCCGCCGCGCCATCCTGAAAGCGCCTCGCCGCCTCGGCTACGGGCCCAGCCCCTTTGGCGGCCGCGGCGGCATGCCCGGCATGGTCAAGATCGGCGGGGACGTCCCTCGGCATGACGCCGCTACCCGAAACCTTCTGGAAGCGGAGCATGTTCACCAAGCCCGCCGACCGCGAAGTCGAGTACCAGGCGTCGCCGTGCCGTCTCGCCAACAGGCGACATCGGTCGGCAGGTGCGCGGCCGACGCAGCAAGGCCTCCCGGCAGCACCGATCCGTCCGAAGCGGTGGCCCGCTACTTCTTCAAGCTGATGGCCTACAAGGACGAGTACGAGGTGGCGCGCCTGTACACCAGCGGCGAGTTCCAGGAACACGCAGTGGTCGAAGGCGCAGTTCTTGTGTGTGCGAGCATTCGTGTCTGTGTGTGCGTAGTGTGCGTATGTGTGCGTGCGCGGAGGGTGTGCGTGCGCGTCGACACGCATGCTACATGCTCGAGCGCGCATGCGGATGACTATGCCATGGACGCTGCGCGGCTGGGGGTCTGAGTATGCCGCTGCAGCACGAGCGATCCCATGCTTTGCCAGGCCAGCACCCCCTGCGCCGAAAGCAAGCACGGCGGCCAGGCTCCAGGGTTGCCCGCAGGCTGAGGGCAGCCTGCAGCACCACCGGCGACCCATTACGACCCTGCACCCTCTCAAATATGATCATGGCGCGATGGCTCGCAGATGCTGGGACCACGCTTCTCGCCCAATCCCCGCCTGGCACGCCCCCCTCCCGTCCTTTACAACAGGCCCAAGCTCACCCCCGCCTTCGTCGAACACGTCGACGCCTTCGCGGCGCTTCAACGCCCCCACGACCACATAGGTTGCGGGCGTCAGCGCGGCTGCCCAGGACTCGGCCGCGGCCGCCGCGAAGTCCGAGGAGCGGCTCGCTGAGCTGGAGCTGCTGAGGCAGTGCCGGAGGAGGCTGCGGAGGCGGTCGATCAGGCGGTCGCGTCCACCAGCACGGCGGTCGAGCGCATGCGGAAGCTGCTCACGTCGCCGGACAAGAAGGCCATGATCATGAAATGGCGGAGGCGAATGAGATCGACGTGCCGCTGATGGACCTGCTGCAGCAGAACATCGACGGCGCGAAGGCGGCGAACCAGCCGGATGCGGCCGCTTCATGGAGAAGGTGGGGGTCGGTCGGCGGGCGGCTGCGTGCCATGCGGTGTTGGGCTGGTGTGCGGGCGTGCTTCCGTTGTCGGAGGCGATGGGCAGGGTGTGCTGGCTGGGTCCTGCAATCGCAAGCATGAGAATGCGTCTGCATGGGCGCAAGGACGCAGGCTGAGGAGGGTTTGATGGACGGCTGTGCGGCCTGCTGTGTGCAGAATAGCGCGCTGGCCTCAAGCCCATGGCGTGCTTGGTTGTGTGGGTGACATTGTGTGCGCGTGCGCGGCTGAGCCAATCCCCGTGGATGAGAACCTATCATTTTCACCTTGGAGAACAGAGCGCCCCAAACAGGGCCTGACTGACTTGCTGATCCTGAGGGGCCGGGCACACCAGCCCTTGCGTGCGTTTGTGTTGTGAGCGTCTTTCGGAGGCAAGCCGCTCCCTTGATCGAATTTGCCACCATGGGTGACCGTGACGGACTGGTATGGGGGGTATTCTGGCATGAGGTGCTCGACCATCTCATCGTGCCTATGAGCATTTTGCTGGTCTTTCGTGATCGGCGGCACCATTGTTTCAATCCGCTCCGCCTTGCGACCGGTAAAGGCTGCCGCGAGCGAGCCGCACCGCCGCCCCTGCAACTGGGTGAAGGGCTGCCCTCCGCGCCCGCGGGCCTGGTGGGCGCAGGCGCTGACAAGGCCACCAGCCCGGGCGGCCTCATCCTGCCCGGCAGCGCGGCTGCGCGGCCGCCGGCGCAGCAGCAGCAGCGGCAGCAGCAGCCAGATGCTGCGAAGAGCCTCATTATCTGACGATTCAAATGTGAAACGTTGCATGTGGCGGTCCACATTGTTCAAGCGATTTCATGTGGTGGACGGGTGTTTTGCAAGCCGCCGCTGCTTCCTTGTAGTTGACCATTCCCGGTGTTTACCAACCGCTGCTGCGGGTTGCACCTGAGCACCAAACCTCTTACTTCTGATCCTCTTACGGTGTGCTTGGCAGATTGTTTGGTGCAAAGATGAGCTGTAATCGAACGCTCGAGCGCTGCGCAGCTGCGTGGCACTGGCGGGTTGCGTCGCTCCTGCCTGTCGGCAACAACAGCAGGCGCATGGATATGGGAGAGGAAGAGCGAGGCCGCAATGTTGACAGCGGCCGGTGGATCGTCAAGGCGGTCGTGCGGCACTGGGACAGCTCCAAGCAACGGGGATGGCGCATACTCAATGTCTGGGAGTGTGAGCTCCGCGCTGCTGGGATTCACTACTCACCTGGCCGTTGCGTGCCCTCTCACCGTCGTGCAGTGTTTCCCACTGCCAAGTGGCGGAGCACGAGCTGCATTGGGATTGAAACTTGGCTGCTCATCGTGCTTATCATATTGCACACCCAATCACAAAATCGCCGGCCAACATCCCGTCGTAGCTTCAGCAAGACAGCAACGGCCGACACACAAACGGTCGCCCAGCGCTTCAAGATGGTTTAAATCATTATGCCGGAACTTCCATTTTTTAGCCCGGGAGAGATGGCATCCGTCATGCACGACCTGTGACTGAGCTCATCCACGACAATGTTATCGGCGGGAAATGGCCCATCGTGGAACTTCCGATACTGGTCACCAAGATCGGCTCGGAAGGCAAGGTTCAATTCAAAAGTACAAGAAGAAAAATTTGTCAATGATAAAATTCTGGAAGCGGCCAATCCCGCCAACACAGTCCCCTATCCGACTCATCCCCGCTGATGATTTGATCTTGCCATACCACGTTAGAATCAGGATGTGAGTTGGTTCAACAAGATGACCGCTCTGCTGCACCCGACTGCAAGCAGCGCCTGGCGAGGCCAGACCGACAGAGCTGAGTGTCAGTAGACCGGTTGCGTGCAACCTGGATCAGCCGACGCCGACTCCGGACCTGATGGTCCTGCTCTGCCGCACCACCCACAATAGCAAGTATTCCACACACCACGCATCACCGCTTGTGCATGCAAGATACCCCCTGGAATTGCCAGGAAAGCAGCGCTTGACCAAAACGGCGACCTGCCATCTGATCTGGGTCTTGGCAGCCCTCCACGTGGCGTTGGCCGCAGGTGAGGATGCCGATTTCACCTGCGATTGCTTGAATATCGCCATTCGCAGGCACATATTTCACAGTCTCCGACCGCCTCCGCGCACACCGCCCGCCCTCGCAGCTCGCCCCATAGCCGCAGCCCCGGACTGCGGCGCGCCGCTCAAACCCGGGGACCAATGCGGCGGCACGCGTGGCTCTGCTGCCCCGGCAAGCGGTGTGTCGACGGGCCGCGCCGTGAAGCCTGCGCCCTGACGGCATGAGTGCACTCGCATCGACGCGCACTTCCCCGCGCCGGGAAAGCGGGGAGCGGCTGGGGTGCGGCCGACAAGACCTCATTTCCCCGGAGCCTGGGCGAGAAGGGCTTGATCGTCCGGCCCGGGTGGCAAGGGTGCCTTCGGCAAGGGCTTGGTCGGCAAGGGCGCCATGGCGAGCTGGCCGATACGCGCAAGGTCGTCGTCGGCAAGCCCGAAACCGAGACGCCGCAGCTGGGATCGCCGATCTACAGGCTTGTTGCCAATCCCACTTGGACGGTGCCGCGATCGATCCAGAACACGGAGATCGCCGGCAAGGGCGCCGCCTATCTTCGCCGGAACAATATGGCGTGGAAGGATGGCTGGATCGTGCAACAGCCTCCGCAGGCCGCGCTGGGTGCAGTCAAGTCTCGACCCGCTGCAGCGGAGCTCACAGCGATCGAATCGAACCGCCTGTTCCGCGGCAACCCGTCGCTCAGCGACAGCGAATTGTGGAATGCCGAACTGCGGTACGAATGGTATTTTGCCAAGGACCAGCGTTTCACCGCCGCCGGTTTCTACAAATCGATCGACAAGCCGATCGAGGCCTATACCTCGATCTCGGATTCATCGATCAACACCAGCTATGCCAACGCGCCCAAGGCGACCGCATCTACTGGCGCGCGACTCGGGCCTGCAGGACCGCGCACCCGTCGGCCGCGATGTCACCGGCGTCTGATTGGTCTGACGCTACGTGATTCGCCACCCAGCAAAGTTCCGGTCGTGCCGCGTGATCGCCGACATGCCGCAACAGGACCGCGTGTGGCGTCATGGCGTTGCTCGATCCCTCGAACTTGCGGAATTAAGGGGAACAACGCTGCTCACCGCACTTCGCTGCATGAAACTGCTGCCGGATCGCCATGGGGCCTGCTTGACACAGGTGCAATACTTTGTCCTGGAGGTAACTTTTTCAAGTGCATCTTACATACAGGGCAGCGGCCTTCTGCATCATACAATTTATCCCCCTCACAAAACATGGGGCAGTAGTATTTATCCCTGTCGTAAACCTGAAATCCAGCTTGCCAATGGCCTAGACAGCTGGCGTGATTGCGTTCTGTTTTGGAATACAGGAGGTGACCAGGGCGAGGCGGGTCAGCGAAGCATGCCTGGCGAACGGGTTAATGCCGAGGAACCCCAAGGCGGCCTGCCCGGCTTCATCAAAGGCCACTACGATACGCCGCGCCATATCTTTTCACCAGTTTTGCCTGCATAAACTCTTCTTCCCCACCTTTTAAGCTGATGGAGTTGACAATACCTTTGCCCTGCAACACCTGTAACCCTGCTTCCAGTATCTCCCATTTTGAACTGTCCACCATAATAGGAATCCGAGCGATACCTTCATGCAGGCGTTATGTTGCGGCCAGGAGTACGATAAGCCCTGGACAACATCAAATGGACAACAGATTACTTCTTCGAATGCCTATGGTGCTCCCCAATTGTTGGACAGGTTTAGGGGCAATTTAAACTTGAATGATTAGTTAGTAGAAATACGGCTCAGGGAGGGGGTAGTTTAATGTTGCAAAGGGTGCAGAGGCCGGCTGAATTCAAGGTGGGTTGTTCAGGCAGCATTGTTCAGCTGGCATTGAGAACGTTGGAGCTTGCTTGCGGGTCCGTGGCACGCTGCACCAAAGGCAGCGAGCGTCTTGAATTACTGCATGGTTCGGCAGCAAATCATGATTCATATTTTCAAGAAAGAGGGCAAACCCCTGGAAGACATCGATACCCTGACCCTGTACATGTTGTTCCCCTGGCCACGCCAAAGTGCGTCGGCGCGCGGCTGGGGCACTTCCTATCTGCGAGCCTTCCCTAGCAAAGCCCCTACTCTACGCCTCCCTGCTTCGCAACTCTCGCCACGTGGATGCGCCCGAGGACAAGGTCCCGCTCATCCCTGACTTCGTCCTCAGCCCCGACCGCCCCGGCTCTGATGTCACCGCCGCGATGGCCGGGGCCTGGGCGCCGCGTCGGTCGCCTTTGCCGACGTGGATCGCATTCGAGCCCGGCTGCTGGCCGCGGCCCTCAAGGCGTACCAGTTCGCAGTGAAGTACCGCGGCCTGTACCATGACGCCATCCCTGAGGCCGCCAGCTTCTACAGATGTGTTTACGGCTGCCGGTGTCGGAGTGATGTATCCCGCATGGCGCACACGCGTCTTGGCCTATCCGCTTCGGCTTCGGGGTCTGAGGGCCAGCCTTGCCTCAGGCAACTGCTGAATCGAGCCTCACACGGCCTGCCACCCTACATATACCATACGCCATCAACACCACCACTCAGGTCGAGCAACTATTACGATGACCTCGCTTGGGCGGCGATCTGGCTGGGCGTGCGCACCGGCAACGCGTCCTACATGCAGGCCGGCCGGGAGATTGTCGATTTGCATGCAGGACGGACAACAGGAGAACCCAGGTCGAGATCAGCGAGCCGGGGTACTACGTCCTTGAATGCGCTCATAGCGGTCAAAGGACGGTCGTTGACCTGAGATGCACGACACGGGCTGTTCAATGCTGCCGCAATGGCCACGCCGCAAATCACCACCACTACGTATTACTCACCTCCTTGATGAATTTCATTCTGCAAATATTTTTGTGCTTCACAGAAACGCGACTCGACCCACTAATCAAACTCGCGCGCCACCCAAACATGCAGACTGGGACTCCAACAGTTGGGGAGCGGTGCTGATCCTGTCGCGCTGGTTCCCGGGACCCCTTCTACCGGGCCCGCATGATGACCATTGTCAACGATGGCTAACACGGGACCCGGATCGGCGCACGCCCAAAGGTGCGCGGGACTGAGAGCACTGCAGCAGTCGACGCCGTGCGCAGGCCAGTGGCGCACGCGTGCATTTGGGTGCAGCATTCGCAGCTCAAGCGGCGCGACATCACTACAGCAAGCGGTGCTCAGCAGCAGGTTGCTCACGCTGGGATTTGACCAACGGAGGTGCTGCTTACTACAGAGCATGGACCTTGTTGATGAGCCAGCCCGGCCCGCCTGCTCTCCTCGGTTGCGACGCTCGCACTAACCTAACCTGCCATGCACCCTGCCCACCCAGGCGTAACGAGGCAGGGCTTGCGGTTCAGCACGACCTGGGGCAGTCTGAGGCACGTGGGCAACGCGCTGTTCCTCAGAAGACATGCGCCAAGGGCGCAGGCGACCCCGCCCTCGAGCGCCGCGTCGACTGCTTCGCGCACAACCGGTGCGTGGCGGGCGAGGCGAGTGCGGTGCATCGATGGGGGTTGCAGCAGATGCAGCGGGGAATCCCGGGTGCAGCAGCAGGGGCGCAATAACAATCTGCAATGCACAAGCTGCCAAGGTCCGGCTATTGTTACGCAAGGCCGACAAGTTTCTAACGTGCCCAAAACTTCCGGACAAACAGCTCGAACTCAGTTTGACCGCATCATCCGCTGTCCGCAGACTCGAAAATCCGCCGCGCGGGGCAACCCTGCCAGCTGGCCTACATCCTGGCGGCGTCACGGGGCGCTCCTTCGTGGTCGGCTACGGCCCGACGCCCCCGCAGCAGCCCCATCACCGCGCGGCCAGCTGCCCGCGGCTTGGCGTGCCCGGCTCATTCATATACCTGGAGAGCCGCTCGCGCAACCCCCAAGCATCTCGGCGCGCATGGTCGCGGAGCGCATCGAGCGGATCGCGCTCGATCTTCCGGCGAAGCCCGCGACGAAATAGCGCGAACGGGATCGTCTGGAACGCGGACGGTTTCACGGGTGAGCAGTCATCGATCGCCGGAGACATGTCTTGATCGACGGCTCGCTGGCTTCCCGGGCATTTCTATCTCGGCTAATCCGCCGAAACGACAAGGAAGATGGGGGGGCTGGACATCGAAACATTGCTGCGAAAATGAGCGCTCTACTTTACAGCCGTGTACCAAGATGGACCAGCTTCCCTGTCCCCCCATGATGCAGGAATACGGCTGCCATGGTCAAGCGCACTCTTACCTCAGCTAGTGTCACGCCAGGTATGGCGCCCTCGCCACATGGTCATGGAGCTGCGCAGACGCGGCACCATTCGCATCTTCAGGAGAATTGACCATGCCGATCGTTACCGTCGCAGAACATGTGAATGCCCCGGCGCAGGCGGTGTGGGAGCATATCAACTGGCATGGCGTCGCAAAGCTCGAGGGAGGGCTGTTCAGACGGATCGAGTTTTTCGGCGATATGCCGGTCGTGGGAATCACGAAACGTATCCATCTCGCTGAAGGTCTGCCGGTGCTCGAGCGTCTGGAATCGGTCGACGAAGCGGATCGCACCTACCGCAGCCTCCCTGCAAAGTTGCTATAAGCGCTGCAAACGCGCGGCATAGCATGCATAGACATGTGCCACGAATAGTTGCACCGCCTTGTTGTTGCCTGGAACCGATACCAATGCGTTTTGATCGTTTAATGACCATGGTACTCTGCCCAAGCTTTTGCCACTGGCCTTTAATATCAGCAGTGTGAACTCATGCACCCTGCTTTATTTTGAATCTTTTATTGTCGCGGTTGCGGTCAGGTGTATGCATGTCTTAGTATGAGTTAAAGGCCTGACCAACCGTTTATTACTGGGAATGGCAAGGAACTCTCTCGAGCCTCGTTTGTGCTCTTTGAAACATTGCCGTGAAGCTGGTCATGGCGGATGGGATATTTCAGCAATTAAAGCAGCGCCAAGATCGAGTGGCGGCATGGCTCAAGAAGTCATGTGGTGACAGGCACAAAAAAGTAGTTTTGCTACTAGGGTCAAAGGGAACAGATTGCTTGATTATGATAAATTTAGTCAAGTGTTTATTGAGCCAGGGGGCGGCATCGCCTGGGAAAACGGGTATGACTTCAAGGGCGTCAGGCACGAGGAGGCAGAAGCACACTGCAGTGGCCATCAGCGGTGGGGGCAGGCATTTGCAGCCGCTTAAAGGATTTATCAAACAGGCCGCGCTGGACGAAGCGCTGCATCACTTGGCAAAAGTGGCTTAACTCGCCTCCAAACGAGCAAATTAAAATGGGCAGAACCAGATCCCCTCACAAGAGGCGCAGGAGCGAAGAAGAATCAGCGACGACCGCCGAGGCGATCGGAGCCCGAGGCGCAAGGTCGCAGCCAGCGTCCCAGACGATGCGCACCCCGCCGGTGGTGGTGGTGGGCACAGGTGATGTCGTCGATGCGCGTCGAGGCGCCCCGCCGCGGCGACGCTCAGTAAAGACGAGCTGACCGAGGAGTTTCGCCCGATCATCCTCGAGGTGCTGGCCGAATTGCGCATCACGCTCAATCGCCGCGAACAATTCGCGCTCGAGAAGGTGCTCGTCGACGACGTGGCCTTCGCCCGCTCGAGGAATTGTCGTGACCACCGAGCATTTCGGGACACTGGCTGCCCGTCCGATGCGAGTGAGGTGTTGCAGAAGCCTGCGGGTTTCTGTGCTCAGTCCGTGAGGCGGCGGCATGGCTGCAAACGCCTGTGACAAGGGTTGTGGTCGCACATAGTTCTACTCGGGATGAGATTGACGCCGTGCGCTCGCATTGAGGTGCCAAGATGCGGCCATGACCGGATCAGTGGACGAGCTGCTTGGCCTTGCCGACCGTGGCCCGCGCCCCTGCTATGGCGCATCAAAGCCGATGCACTTGCGCAGACTCCAGCAGGTTGCGTGGCGCATTGATCACTGCATTCCATGCGCCGTTCTCCGCA
Organism: Scenedesmus quadricauda; assembly: GCA_002317545.1. Lineage (NCBI taxonomy): Eukaryota > Viridiplantae > Chlorophyta > Chlorophyceae > Sphaeropleales > Scenedesmaceae > Scenedesmus > Scenedesmus quadricauda. The sequence continues at coordinate 7,612 of NNCB01000525.1, read as the reverse complement.
TAGCCGATGCTTGTCCACCGTGAAGCCGGGGCACGCTCCATAAGTACTGGTGTGCAGCGCGGCCAGCTCTACGAGTAGTAACTCCTCCAGCTGGTGGTGCGGGGGTGGGCGATTGGCAGGGTTGGGACGGGGTTGAGGAGGCGGCAAGGTCGTTAGATGGGGGCGCGTGAGCAAGGGCAGCGCCGTTTGGGCCTTAGGCAGTGGAGGCTGCAGGGTTCGCGGCGGCGAACTGGATGCGATCGAGTTCGACCGGGATCGAATTCGGCGAGGCGTCGCTTGACCGCAGTGATCTGCTTCACCTGCCCTTCGCATCGCGGACGAACGGCGGACGGCGCGGCGCTGTTGCGCGAATAGAGGAGCGCGCCGCCGGGCAGCGGGGTGACGTCACCGATATTGCCCTCGAAGGTTTCGGTCGTCGCCTTCAGCTTTTCGACCTTACCCGTGCGGCTCGACGCGGAACACCGGTGTCGGCTTGTCCTGCGGTGACGCAGAGCAGGATTGCAGCCAACTGCAGCGCGAGCTGCGTGGCCGGCCTGTGTGCGAGGCGCCCTCACCCAGGTGCATGGGATGTAGGTGGTGGATGGATCCGGTGCAGGGTAGGTGGCCTGGAGGGATGCCTGGCCTGATGGCGTTGAAGCGGCAGGCGGGTGACTGCGCAGGTGGCCAGCCGGCGGGGGGGGGGGTGTGAAAATTCAGGCTTGCAGAAACTTGGCTTGGCTGGATGAGTGTGTGTTCTGGCTTGGGCGTCCCGCATTGGCACCTTGGGGGTGGTGGTGATGCAAAACTATGCGCTTTGCAGAATCGTGTTATGCTGACGGCGTTCTCTACCAGCATTTGGAGCGTGAGCGGCGGGAGCTGATGGCTAAGGTAGGCGTGATCTACCGCTACCTCCACCCGAAGCCCCGGCCCGTGCCGGTGAGCAGGTGGTAGTACGACTGGATAAAGGCCAGCTCTACCGACAGCGGCGTCAGCTCCTGGTCGTTGGTTCTGGGCAGGTCGCCGGCAAAGGCGGCCAGGAGGTATCCTGGTCAAGGGGTGGTGTGGCATGCGTGTTGAAGTAGTCTGACAGAAGAGAGGCCAGCAGCCACCATTCAGCAGGGCAGGCAAGTTCTGACGAGTGAGTGTACGAATAGAAAGCTGCCTGCTGGAATTGCTTTGCAGCAGGAGCAAGCCGAAACGGGAGAGGTGGTCGGGGTGGTGTCGGGAGCGCAATCACCTCCAGACAGGTCCATGTGCGCCGATTCACATTCCATCGGCACTGTGCGATGCTGATGATGGCGTTGGCGGTTGTGATGCTGGCCGTCGTGCTATTGCTTGATGCCGTGGTGTTGCTGGTCGTGACCGCGATTGCGTATCGTGGCAGCGACAGCAACGCCAAGCATGCCACGTGCGCCGTCAGCAGCAGCGGGTTCCTGCCACCATGTGCCATGTTGTGGCGTCCATGATGCGATATAGGCCTGAGAGACTCGTGTATCTACGCCTGTGGCCGCACACAAACGATCGTGCGACCGCCACCGAAACATATACCGTGGACCAGAGTTCAAAAGAAGTGATCTGGCTAGATACCAGCGAGTACTCTATGTTGCTATGCCTATTCGATCCTGAATGCACTGGCTTCGTGGTGCGGGTTTGTCAAGAGCAGCAGCTGGATTTAGCAGGCCAAACCGGGTGAACCAGATCGCAACAAAGGTATGCTTGACCCGACTTTCAAGTACATTTAATGGTATTTAATGGATCGTGATATGATCATCAATCAGCCTGCAGTGGGCAGCGCCGACATCGCGATGCAGGGCGATGCGCTTCTCGTGGTGCAGGCAAAGGATGGCGAAGAAGCCTATACGCGGCGCGGCGACCTGCAGATCTCGCTCAGCGGGCTTCTGACCACCGGCGACGGCAATCCCGTACAGGGGACGCAGGGTCCGGTGACGATTCCGCCCGCCGCGCGGTGCCCGATGAAGCCGCTGGCGTCGTAGCGGCGAACGACCGGGATCGCCAGGAGTAGCCTGCATGCGGAGGTGCAGAGGGCTATCAGAATGCATCAGCTGCTTCCACGAGGCACGCATGTACTGGTGGCTGTTTCAGGCGGGCAGGTAAGCAACAACGCCTGCGTAGCGTCGGCTGACATGACCGATGGCCATTGGGCGGTGTCTGAGTTTTTGTGCAAATGCGACCTCCAGACGCACTGCGCTGCATGCTGATTGGCAAAAGCGGTCGACAGCATGCGGTCACGACAAGCTTCAATGTGCTCGCATACCACCGATCTCGGTGAGGAAGGCCTGGACCTGGGTAAGCTCTATGATTACGACATCATCCTGCTCGACCTGAACCTGCCCGACATGCACGGCTATGACGTGCCCTGAAAACTCCGCACCGCGAAGGTGCAGACGCCGGTGCTGATCCTGTCGGGCATTTCGGAAATGGATTCGAAGGTGCGTTCGTTCGGCTTCGGCGCCGACGATTATGTCACCAAGCCGACGAGGTGCGGCGATGCATGGTCGCCGTCTGCATGCGCCGGTCGAAGGGTTGAGAGCACGCCCCCCTTGAGGCTCTCTGTGGCGTGGAAGCTATGGTCATGGCCAGGCGGGATGAGGCGAGGGCTGTCCGTGCGCCTCAACCACCTTGGACAGGCCTAGACCCTCGCCCTGCATCGGCTCCCCACCAGGGCATCGCGCGCGAGTGGCGCTACGGCGCCTTCGAGCGCCTCGCGCGCAAGGCCGGCTGCAGCCACGTCGCTGTCGGCGACACCGCCACCGACCGCGCGGAGACAATGCTGCTCAACATGATGCGCGGCACAGGCACGGCCGGCCTGGCCTCAATGCGGTGGCAGCGGCCGCTGGGCGGCGTGCCGGCCGAGGGCCGCAGCGGCGGGGGCGACGACTTGGGCGGCAGCGGCGGGAAGCTGGTGCTAGTGCGGCCGCTGCTGGACGTCACGCGGGAGCGGACCGGGGAGGAGTGCCGCCGGCGCCAACTCGGGGGAGGGAGATGGTGCTGGCCGGCGCAGCAGCGCGTGCAGCTGCGGCTGTCGACCCCGTCACCCATGAGGTCGTGGCAGATCGGAGTGACCCTCCGCGTGGTGCTGGTCGGGTCACCTCTTTCATAGCTGCTTGTGGTGTTGAGCGCGCTCCCCTCTCTGGTCGCGGCCTCCGCACTCGCGCTGCTGATCGCTTACACTCACGCGTCCTCGCTGCTACCTCCAACTTTTCCAGCCCTGGGAGGACCCCACAAACTACGACGTCCTGATAGCGCGCAACGCGGTGCGCCACCGCGCTGCCGAACATGGGGAGCATCAACTCGCGCGCGGTGGAGCACATGGTCTCGTTGGCAGAGGCGCTGGGGGCTGACGTGGAGTTCCTGAGGAAGCCGCCCGGAAGCTGCTGCTGCAGGCGCGCGATCTGGCGGCCGTGCGCGCCGCGCAAGCGGCGGCGGCGGGCGAACCGTGGCCGCCGCGGCGGCCGCTGCGGCGGCGGCCGCAGGCGGCGTGGCCCTGCATCGGGCTGCCCGTCGCGGGCAATGGAATTGCACCGTTGAGGATGGCAGCCGTTTGCAGCGACGAACGCGCAGAGGACAGCGGCGAGGAGCGCCAGCGGCGGTGCAGCACTCGCAGTGCCGTCGCAGCGGCAGCAGCGGCGCCTGCTGCTCGAAGTCTGTTCGGGCGTCGATGGCGCCCTTGACCGGGCCCACCTGCTGACCGGTCACAAAGCAATGCAGCGGCGGGCGCTGCTGCTGTGGTTGCGCGGGCACATGGGCTCGCGCCCACGTTTGAGTTGGTGGAAGAGGCGCGGCGCCTGTTCGGCCTTCCCGACCTCGAGCCGCTGCACGACATCTACCTCGACCGCGTCAGGAATTGGTGGCGAAGGGTCCCCCCGCTGCTGCAGTCGTGGCAGGTCCGGGCCGAGGGCGAGGGTGTCGCGCTGCGGCAGGAGCCGCTGCGCCAGGGGAGGCCCGCGGCGTCGGCCGGGTGGTGCCGGTGCCGAAGCCGCGCCGGCCTTGCTGATCTGGCGCCGCCTCACAGCAAGAAGGTATCTGCCAGGTGATTTTTTCGATTTTGATGGTCGACTGTCCTCTTCACACGCTTCCCTCATTATGGATCCAGGTGGGTGGAGGTGCGGCCTTGCTGGCCGACCACCGTTCCGGTCATCGTGAAGATATTCAACTCCGCCTGGCTGCGGATTTTCCCTACTGTCGCCATATCGACCCAATCTCCAAAACCCGCCGCATTTCCGACGGGGACGTTCGCCGCCAAAATCGATCCTTCATCCCTGAGGACAGAAGACGCCCTCCCGATGATTGAAGAAACACCCGGTGCCTTGGTTGACCCTGAGCTGTACTGACTTTGGTGAATGTGACCTGCCCAGCTCATGTAACTCATCAGGTAACCCCAGATCAATCCTTACAACTGATTGCGCATCGGAGTGCATTAGGAGCACAAACGACGCAAGCCGCGCCGCCGCCACCGGCCGTCGAGGACATCTGACAGGAAACTGGGGGCGAAACATGGAACTACTCCCGACGACATCTTCACCGAACCCGAAGACGTCGATCCCGAAACGCTCGCCAACCTCGGCCCGCTGCTGCGCCTCGCCGGTGTTTGGGAAGGGACACGCGGCGTCGACATGAATCCGAAGGCCGACGGCCCCGAAACGCGCAAATATTACGAGCGGATCGAAATGCAGCCGATCGACCCGCAGGCGAACGGGCCGCAGCTATTCTACGGGCTGCGCTATCACGTCCACATCAACACGCGCGAGGAAGATATCACCTTCCGACCGTCGGAGGTCGGCTACTGGCTCTATGAAGCGGCGAGGAGTTGCCGCATGACCTTCCTCCGCATTGCGCACCCTCCCTCCGCTCTCGCGACTTGGGATGACATCCGCTGCGCGCCCCAGCCAGCCAGCTCGTACCCAGGCGGTCCTCGCAGCCACCAGCGGATGATAAAGGGGATTTTCTTCCCTGGCAGCTGTGCAAAAAAGGCTTCTCCTTCCGGGCTCACCTGCCGCCGGTCGGGGGCAAAGGTAGTTGGGTACTGCAACCGGGGGCGGCGGCATCCTCAGCCCCTGTCACTTCGTACCATCGAGCTCCACCTTTTTGCGGTAGCGCTCAGACACCTCGGACCTGGGGGTTTGGTGGTGAGGGAGAGGGTGCACATGAGCGCCGAAGTGATCGTGATCGAAGCCATCGCTGGCCAGTGGCCCGGCTCATCCTTTGTCAGGGCTTTTGTGCTATGTGGGCATGCTAGACAAAGTGTGTGCATGCAGAACACCTTTCCTCCCTTGTGCGCAAAAGAATTTTGTGGCGATGGATTGCGGAATGCCATTCTTTGTCAACCATGCCCCGCCGCCACTCAGACCAGCCCTGGATTCCCAACTCTAACCCCCCACCTGTACTCTGGCCGCAGAGCGTGGCGGCGCACTCAAAGGCGGTGGCCTTGAGCCCGGCCCTCTGGCACTCGATCACCGCTGATGTCAGGATCGGCACCACGTGCTGGGGAACCTGGGTGGCGGCCATGGAGGACCGGTTGCGTGTGAACGAGGTCGTATGCTCCAAAGCTGGAACAGCCGTCGGCGTCTCGTCAGGCATTTGGTTGGGACTTCAGGCCAAAAGTCACCACTTGCCTCGTGTGCATCCAGCATCACATATCGCCGCGGCGGCTGGTGCTTGATCCGCATGAGCACATGGTCATGCACAACGGGCGCTTCTGCACGTATGGGCTCCAGACAGGGGCAGGGCAACCCGCGAATAAACGCATGTGCGCGCAACTCAACATGTTCATACACGTGCATGCGTGCATGTTGTGCGCATGCACGCGTGCACACACTACACACACACACACACGTGTGAGGCGTGCCGCACACATACACACACACACTCACAAGCACATGCGCGCTCACAAACAAAGCCACGTGCATCCTGCATGCCCCCGCACCACAATGTAACAACCCTAATCCTGACCCACACCTGCGATGCTGCGCGTGACGCGCGCGAGCATCCGCGCCGCCCCCATGTGGTCGTCGCGCGCAGCCAGGCTCTTGACCAGCACGTAGCTGTGCAGCAGCAGCAGCGCCGCCAGAAGGTCGCGCGGGGGGCGGGCCCCGAGGTTGCGCAGCTGCCTGACGGCGCGCAGCAGCTTGGAGTGCGCCACTCTGGTTCCGTCCTCCTGAAAGGGTGCGTTCGCAGGGTTGAATTGTTTACGTCCACGGGCTTCATTGTATGGATCAAGGACGAATGTGGCTGTCGCAGGACGGTCTGGTCAGGCGATTCAGAACTGGCCAGCTAGCACACACGGCTAGGTATGGGCGGGACGGGCGACAGCAGCTGGACAGGCGCTGCTGTACGGGGCAACTTGGGGTTTGTCGCGTCAGACACGGATCCTTGAGGCAGTCAAGGCATCCAAGGGAGATGGTCAGGGTCTGCAGCATGCTTTTCTAAAAGCGCCAGGATCTCGGAGGGTGCCTGAAACGAGCCACCTGTATGGAATGCCCCCAAGACCCCACCACGGGCGCGTGCTCTGCCGCGCGAGCCCACCGCTCGAGCGTGCCAGTCCAACGCCGCGCGCCCATCGCCTCCGCAGGCCGCCCCAGCGCAACGTGGGCCAGGAGCCAATCAGGCCTTCTTCGGTGCCGCGGCCGGAGCAGCAGCCTTGGCGGCAGCCTGCGTCGAAGCCGGCTTCACCTGACCGTTCGACATGATCGAACCGAGAACGTCGTTCGAGAAGGTCGACAGGCGGCGGGCAATCGCCTTGTTGCGGCTCTGGAGCCAGTTGAAGGCGAGCACCGCGGGAACCGCCACGTCAGACCGATGGCGGTCATGATCAGAGCTTCACCGACCGGGCCGGCAACGGTGTCGATCGAGGCCTGGCCCGACGCACCGATCTTGTATCAAATGCCTCGCGCAACCAAACATCCCTACTGTGCACCGCAAGGATCCCGGGATCCGCGGCCCATCCAGGCGCTCTCACCGCCAGGTACAGGCGAGCGCCTTGTCAGGCTGCTCCGCGTCGCGAACACATGTCGCCCGCCTGCTCCAGCTCCCTGCGCTGCTCGTAGTACGCGGCGATCCGCTCCACCTGGGTGACGTCGCGGGTACGAACGTTGCATGGTCATATGGGCGACAAGACGGCGGCACCATGCGATGTGATCGCACACAACAGCGAAGCGGACATGTCTGCCGGGCGTCGGGGTGACGATGCGCAAGGCGCCGCGCGGCGCACCTCGCCCTGCGCAGACGCGCTGCCGCCACGAGCGACGCAAACGTGTCCATGTGGCCCCGCGACGATGCGACGTCAAAGGCCTGGGGTCAATCGAAAGAGCGGGCCGACGTGCCAGAATGCTCACGACGACTTAGAATCGAGAAGGATCAGGCTGGCAGCACCTGACATTGACGGTCGCAGCTGCAGGTGCGAACTCACTACATCCCTCTGTCCCCACACACGCAGGGCCAGCGAGGCTCCGCCATGTGTGCCGGCCTCCGCATGGGGTCTGCCCATGGCCGGAATGCAGACAGGCACAAATCCTGCGGCGACCCCAGCCACCTGGTCCATCTCCCCCGCAAGCAGCAGGAACTCCACCGCCGCCCGGTGGTCGCCCGCCGCTCAGGCAGTGCCGCGCGACCGCGG
>NNCB01000524.1:0-16757 GCA_002317545.1 Scenedesmus quadricauda | reverse complement strand
GGGCGGCGGGGCAGCTCGGCGCCCCGTCTGCGGACGGGTCGTGGCAGCGCAGCTGGCGGCGTCGGCGGCGTCTGGCGCCTGCTCAGCCCTGGGAGCGGATGCAGCAGCAGCAGCAGCGCAGCAGCAGCAGCAGCGCAGCGCAGCGCGGCAGCAGCAGCAGCAGGCAGCCGAGCCTCGGCCGAGGCGGCCGCCGACGCGGCGCCCAAGCGGCGCGGCCGCAAGCGCTCGGCGCCACCAGCGCCCGATGCGGCGGCGGGCGGCGGGCAGCTGCCGCCGCAGAACGTGGCGCGGGAAAAGATATCGCGTGTGGAGTCGGCTGCCAACAACCCGCGGCGGCAACCGTCGGCCGGGGCGGCGGGTGACGACCTGTCATCGGCGACCCCTCGTGATGGCGATAGCTGTTGGCATCTGAATTCGGGTGTCACGCATCTTGGTTCGCGGAGGTGATCTTGACTGGGGTTGACCCTGCCCGGCACCTGCATAACGGCGAGCGTGCGTCCCTGCGTCGGCCGGATGGGCCGCCGGGGAGGGGCGGCTGTGCAGATGGCGCGCCCACGCTCTGGCGCCATGGGGGGAGCAACCACTGCAGGCACTGTGCGGGCGCTGCGAAAGCGCCGTGGAAGCACATCTCGTCCCAGGGAATTGTGGATCCCGTAATCAAATCACGCCGAGGCGCCTTTTTGCCGGGATTATTCGTGATGACGCAGGGATGAAGCTCGTGCCTTTCGACAGGTCACGAATGGGGGACGGGCTGTAACAGGTCGCGATTGGGGCGAGTGGCATGGCCAGCCGCCTGGGCGGCCAACAGACACTGAGCACGGTGAGTGGGGCAAGCACCAGTGCGCGCATCGCACGCAAGCGTATCGCTCCCTTCAGCTTCACGGGGAGCCTGCTAGCCAGGTCTTCGTCATCAAGTCTGCTGTGGGCTTCACTGTTGACACGGACATGGCGGGTCACTCGGACCCAAGTGCCTGGGGGTGAGACTGGCCAACGCCCAGCACCTTCAGGCGTGACCTCACCCTCTGGACAGGCCTGCTCATCATATCGAGATCGCCTGCATGCCCATGTGGGCGCATCACCGGACGGGCACGTTCCGTCATGGCCTCCTTGGTCACGGCTCGCTGCCCGGAAGCCGCTTGGGCCCGATCAGACCAGATCGTGGCGTAATTGTTACGTTATAACACGTGCTTCGGTAAGTCATCCACGTCAACCTCGTGTCAAGCACTCCCAGTATCCCTGTCGTTGCTCGAGGATGTCTCGGCGCCCATGTCGTCCAGGCCGATGGATCATATGGCGCGACACCATCACCGTCACCGTGACCTACTGACCCCGCTTGCCCGCAGGCAGGGCCGCGGCTAGAATGCGCGGTCCCTTCCGGCCCAAGGCTGGCCAGGGCGCCCACGCCGGGCGCAGCGTCCCAACGGACAGCAGGCGAATACACACCCGCTGCAACCACCCGTTCCGGGGTGTCCTTCCGCCGCAAGGCGAGGGATCTGGAAACGGCGGCAGCGGGGAGGCCCAACCCCGGAACCACTTCTGTCATGCCGACAATGCTCCCAGTGCAGTGCGCGCCGGAATATTCCCGCCCGTGATGAGTCGTGGCCGGAGTGCGTCAGGCCTGCGCAATGGCCTGTCCTGGGACGACGTGCAGCAGGCGCTGGTGCAGGGCGTATCGCTGGCGGTCGTGCCGATCTTCATTCTGCTGGCGGTCGGTGCGCTGATCGGCACCTGGATCCTCAGCGGCACCGTGCCGACGATGATCGTGTACGGCATGCAGCTGATGCACCCGGCCTATTTCTACCCCGCGGCCTGCCTGATCTGCGCGATCGTCCCATCATTGTCAAAGCCCCGCCTACTTTCCGCGCCGCCGCACCCGCCCTCCGCCGACCCTGCCGCCTCGACAGATGCTGGTTCATGGATATCCTCTCGCAAGACCCGATCGGAGACTGGCGGCCTGACCCGCGCCTTCTCCCTCAACAGGATGGCCGTAAACCTTGGCTTTTCCATAGGGCCGGCACTGGGAGGGCTGATGGCGGCTTATTCCTATGACCTGCTGTTTTACGGTAATGCCTTTTTCACCCTGGCCGCCGGGTTTATGTACCTTACTTTTTCAACAGGCGTGCTTACACAGGTGTCGCCGCCGATCGGCACCTCGATCAGGACGTTGAGGCTGTCGGGTGGATTGTCGCCGGCGGGGATGAGGGTCGATGCGCATGGGAGAGCGGAGTCCTTTTGGTTTTTAGAATCGCGCGCGCCTTTAGCGCCGGATAGCCGAGAAAGTCGAGGCTTTAAGCCCCTTATCTTCAGGGGAGGCCATTGGAGATTGATCGCTTCGGGTTACTTCACTCGTCATTGGGACCTCGGCGGAAGCCGGGGGAAGCAATCCAGGACGGTTGCACGCTCTACTCTGGATTGCCGCTGTCTCCTCAAAACTTGCTACTGCAGGTCTTTGGGGGAAGGATAATCTGGCAACATGATGCACGAGTGAGTGTCTAGATGCGCCCTCACGCACAGCAAGAACATCAAGCAGTTTTGAATGTGAATGGACTTCACACCTGGCGTAGCTCGAGCTCCCCTTCGCTGTGCCAAAGTGCCGATGCAAACGCGCATTAGTAGCATCCTAGCAATCTACGTGTGTGCCCATGGGTGGGCGCTTGATAAACTCCTATGGCTTCAAACTTTTTAGGCTTGGCTTGTGGGCCAGGGCTGGGAGCTTGCTCACAGTGCTGAGTGGCTGAGGTGCAAAGGGCACGGGTGCACATGGCACTCGGACATAAACAGGGCGCAAGCTCAGGTTGCTTGGCCGCACGCCTTGCGTGCGCAGGTACGAGTCGTGGCAGGTGGCGCCTTTCAGAACCCCTTGACGCTTCAGGGCGCCGTTGATGACGCGGTGGCGGGCTGCAAAACGGCGGACGATCGCCTCGATTGCGGCTGAAGCGGGCCGGCAATATGTACTCGGCAGCTACGACAACGCCTGGCTGAGGGCATATCTTAACCGCTTCCTGTTCTTTTTTCAGGTATGTGGTACCGTTCTACACCGCCGATGGTTGCTGCTTGCGCCACGCTGGTGGCGTTGGTGTGCACGCCCCTGATGGGGAGTCGGGGATCTCTGATGCGTGAGGGGTAGCTGGCTGTTCATTGAAGATGTGCATGCACAAGCGTGCAAGCAAACCCCATTTTCCCCGCCGCACACACACTCGCGTTCCGCCCACCGCCGCTTCCCAAACTCCGCATCTCCAATCCCTCGCCATCGCCCTCTCCAGCGTCGGCGCGCTGGGCTTGCCGACAGGTGCCACCTCATCTTGGCTGCAGTGGCTGGCCGCTGGGATGGTTCCTGTGACAGTCTTTGGGAGTCGATCGGCCCCTTCAAGCCGGTCACCCAGGCATCCCTCTTCGGCCAGCCGCTGGGGCCGCTGCCTGTGGTCCTCCTGGGGTCTCTCGTGGTCAACTTCTTCATCGGAATTCCTGCAGCCACGCAGCTCTTCGGGGCCAGCCTCGCCGCAGCCTGGCCGCCGACGGCGCCCCTGCCAGTGCTCGCTGCTGGCGCCGCGGCGCTGGGAGGCCTCCTGTTCGCGTGGCGGGGCGCGCTCGTCGGCGCGGCGGGCGGGGCGCTGCTGCTTGGCGCCGCGCAGGCCCTGCCCTGGACCCCTCCGCTGTGGCTGCTGTCGATCCTGCCTATAGCAACAATTGCAGGGGGCGGGCTTGTGGAGGGCTTTATTGCGGAGATCACGTGCGACCAGCGGTGTGCGCGGTGTGCATACAATGATAGGTCGGCTTCCCGGCGACGAGCCAATGTTCGCGGTTGACCGCGCCAGTTCGCTCCGGACTACGGCCAGTGCTTGAGACATCGCTATTGAAGGAATGTCATGGGTCAGCGGCTTTGCGGCGCGTGGCCCATCCCTTTCTCGAGGCTCAAATATGTCGCGCCCCGGCCGCCTGCCTGCACGCCCACGAGCAGGTGGCACTGGAGGGCGTTTGCTATCTCACGCTGATCTGGGTCGTGTTTGGTATCAATATGATGGGGACTATGATCAAGCGCAGGGAGCGGCATATGTATGTAGCGATCTGGTTCTTTATTGGTACCTGGGTAGCGGTAGCGATGCTGCATATCGTCAATTCTTTTGCTTTACCTTATATGCTGGTCGGCTCCTACAGTGCTTTCCAGTGCTCAGGAGCCGCGGTGCGGCTGCCGTCCACTGCCCACCCGACCAATACCATACGCATTGCTCGAGCCTGACCTGCACGCCCCTTGCCGGCATCGTGCGATCCCCTATCATCGATCCGCCACGTGCGTGGAATTTGCGGGGGATGCGGCCTTAGATGTATCCTCATCAGCCCTGGCCTCTCCAGCGCTCGCAGCGCGATAGCATAGAGCATCTAGCTGCGCCGCGGCAGCGAGGCTCTTTGCAGCCTGTTGTCGGTGCAACAGATGCGCGGCCAGCTTGCAAGACTCAAACCGGAACCTGGGCCGTGACGAAGTCCAACCTGCCTTGCGAGGACAATCTTTCCTGCATCGGTCGGTGCTTGTAGTTGGCCATCAGCCCATGACTCCTGAACCTTATCAATCCCTCAAACCCGAGTTCGCGGTATTCACCAGCTGCTTTCATGCTTGTTCCTTTCACGGATGCTCGTGTTTGCGCGAGGCTACTTGTGCGCGTCTGGTGCTGCTGACCGCGATGTACTGCGGGATGGCATTCCGCAGCGCAAATACTTCTCCGCACAGCCGAGTTCAATCTGGCTGCGCACTGAGTTAGGGTGATCTTCCCAAGCAAGATCGCCCTCTTGAGCAGCAACAAAGACTCACCTAGCTATCAGTAAAAGAAATCGGATGGACAACCGAGCTGACTGTAGCCTTGGCCGCCATCTGACAACATCATCGGCATTCGATCTGGACCAACGTTCACGGGCTGCGGGCGCGATCTTGGCCCGAGTATGACCCTGTGCAAGCGTGCGGGTGTCCGTCCCTTCTCGCACCAGTGCGCGCCACGGCCCAGCAGGCTGCAGCTTCTAATTATAGTAGGTGGCGCCGCCGCGCCTGTGGCGTAGGGGCCGTGATGGCGGCAGCGAGAACTCGTGCATGTGCTGCACATACACTGTTCAACTATTCCTGTCACGACGATCCTATCAATTGCACCACGACGTTATGCGTTGAATCATCCTTTGACGAGTCATAGCAGGCTCTATGTACTTTCTTAGTGTACTGTTTCTTTGGTTGCAGTGTTCAATGCGGTTTCATGCAATCGTAGTCAGACGAGCCCAGGTTGGACAGCGCGACGGTGCGACGGTGTTCATCCCGGTGATTACTTCGCACATGTTCTACATTTGCTTTGCGGTGCTCAAACTGCTCGCCTGTTTACTGCCACCGAGGGCTCCTTGCACACGCCAGCGATCCATTAGGGGCACAGCAGCTGCAGCAGTGATGTCTTTGATCTTAAGGCGCGCGTGAGCGCGGCAGCCGCGGCACAAGTGCGGCAGGCCGAGGTATCGCTGACCTTCGCACACCACGCGCAACCTCCTGCCTACAGAGTTTACCACGGTCACCATTACCCGTAGTTTCGGCAGCGGGGAGCAGGTGAGTTACCGCCTGCAATGGTGGCTGACGCCTGAGATGATCCATCAACCTTGTCCTGGCACCCTTACCGGCGAAATGCAGCTGCTATGCAAGCAGCTGGCGCCTTCAAGATTCTGCTGGAAGGGCAGGATGAAACGACATGTCGATAGCCGGTGGACCTTTGCGCGCGGACAATGATCCGGATACGGCTGGTCCCGCGCCGCTTCTGGCGCAGCGCGTGCAATCCGCGTCTCCGCCTCAACCCTGTTCGGCGAGCACACTCGCCGCATGCATCTCGACGACCGCCCCGCTTCATTTGTCTGCGGCGGCCGTCGAGCCAAGGGAGGAGAGCCGCCTCGTGCCGCGCGACGCCCCCGCGATGATCGCGGCGTCTGTTCCGATATCCTCATCGGCAAGACGGGCGCGAGGCAGTTCCAGTCTGTCGACATGTGGAAGGCCTTCGTGCGTGACGTCGGCTGAATTGGTGAACGCAGGCCGGATCTTCATGTCGAGCAAGATTTTTCACGTATTCATGGGCCATGACGGGCGCTTCAGGAGCGGTGTTCCAGGATCGGTGTTTTCCCAGCCGGACGCAAGGCGTTCGTGTTGCGATTGGCTGCTGGGCTCTGGGGTCGCTTTGACAGGCGATCCGTGTGAGGCCCACCGTGGCAGCTTGAGGTGGCTCGGCGCACAGCCTGACATTGCCAACTTGCAATGTGTTTGAATTTATGACAAGAAGCATGGGACTGACGTGGGAGACGTGTGTTTACACGCCCGCCTTCCCAAACAGTCCCTGTCTGCTCAACACTCCGATTTCAACACACACACACATACACACACACACTTTTTCACACATGCCTGCGCACACACTCAGGACACACGCTGAGCTGGATCAACGGCAACAACGGACACACCCGGGCGCCGACGTCAACAAGGTGGTGTTCGTTTCGGACGGTCTGCCGACACTGTGGAATAATGGCGGTAACGGGAGCGATTCCGATGCCACCAACGTCCAGAACGCGATGGACCAGGTGCTCGGCACCGACGGAACGAACGAGCCGCAGCAGATACTGGCGACGGGCTATTCAATCGACTCGATCGGCATCAACGTCAGCCCGGAGGTACCTGCGTCTTCCCGTAGCTTCACCATGTCCTTTTCCGTTGTGAGCAGCAAAAGCCTATGCCATGTAATGCTACTTCAGCTGGCCCTCGACTATGTCGGCCACTACGTGACCGCGCAGTATTGTTCCTGGAAAGCACCGACCGCTCCCGTGATATTCAAATGTATATCAATAGCCCGGGTGGTAGTGTATATGCCGGCCTGGGGATCTATGATACTATGCAGGTGATCAACCCGGATATCGCCACCATCTGTACCGGTATGGCTGCCAGTATGGGCGCCGTACTGATGTGTGCGGGGACGCATGGTGCGCGGGCGTCTGCTGTATTATGCTTACCAGCCGAGCAGCGCTATTGTGCGGCGCGGCGCGCGGTTTGCCCTGTGGTTATATGTTTGCCGAGCCAATATTCGTCGTTGCTTAGAAACTTTTTCGCTATCCGGCCCGTCTTAGGGCTAGAATCTCTCATCCCTTACGCTATGAATCTGTACGGTCTCATAGGCTACCCACTGACCCACTCGTCTCTCTCTTACTCAGAAATTGCCACACACAGACTCCACACAGGGCTACCGTTACGCGATGCCCCACAGCATCCTCATGATGCACCACCCCAGCGGCACCTCGCGCGGCCAGGCCAGCGACATGCACATCGAGGCGCGGGAGCTGGTGCGCATGAGGGACTACCTGTCGCTTCTCATCTCAGACCACACGGGCAAGCGCCGTAACGAAATCAAAGGCGGACGGCGGCGTAATGTTCACTCGACTGATTTCTTGATTGCCGTAAAGCCCGAGTTCGCTGGTGTAGAGCGTCGATATTGCACTGAAGTCTCGGTCGATCTTCTTTTTCTCACCTTCCGCTGCAGCGAGAGTGTGAGTGAGATTCGTGTGCGCACGCGTGTGTGTGCACACCACAGCGGGTCTGACGTTGCAGCAGGCATCTCGAAGTTGCCGGTCGCTCTCTCGGCGCGTCGCTGCCACATCAGGACGCCATATGTGAGCCGTTCACGGCTACAAGGCGGAGGAACGGCGCTTGGCCTGCCGATGGCGCGGACCTGATCGACGCACCTTGGCATCCGCGTCAATTCGATCATGCCGGGCGTGTTCGGCACGCCTTTGCTCAACAATATGAACCCCAAGGTGAAGGAAAGCCTCGAAGCGTCGGTCCCCTTCCAAGCGGCTCGGCATGCCGAGCAGGGGCGCGTGCGTCCTTGCCCGAGTTCGGCTGCACCGCCTTGCCGCTGACGACATCGGCGGCGCTATGTCGCTGGATCGTCGGGGTCATAGGAGAAGTCGAGGCGGAAGGTTGCCGGATCCCCCACGTTTGCTTCGTGACAATCACAGGCCAGATCCTGGCCCCACCCCATGCTTGTCGCACGGAACGTACTTTCGTGTCTGGTTTGATTTCACCCGCCTCACATGCGCTCGGGTGTATCTCACTCGGAACCACCGGCACTACTCATTCCACAGGAGGCCATCGAGTATGGCATGATCGACAAGGTCCTGAACACGCCCTGCCAAGGTGCCGCAGCTGGGCCCAATATCGAGTTTGGCGGCAGGACATCGGACGTGTGATCAAGCGCGTGCGATCCACGCCGATGCTCGATTTCGATTTCCGCGTGGATCCGCTGCATGTTTGATCTGAGCCGCTCGTTGAGCCATGCCTGGCTGATGCCTTCGGGGGTGTGCGCCTGCGCGGCGATCTGCCGCGCGAGCCGCGGGTTCCGCCCTGAAAAGGCACCGTGTGCGAGCAGCAGGTTCGCCGGCGAAACGTCGAGATCATTGTCGAGAGAAAGGAGGGGACACTCGGACGTTACGTAGCCGGAGCAAAGCGATGTTCGCAAGGCTTGAACTGGGGTGACGCCGGCTGGAATGTGTGCATGCAGCTGCTCGTGGACGCCCTGCAGCTGAGCGATGTCAGCAACATACTGAGCGCTATGACAAGTAATGCTGCCGGCGTGCAAAGGCATTGCGCACTAGCCTTGCAAAGGCATTGGGCACAAGCCAATGCTGCATTATCGGCGGTGCAAAGGCGCTGTCAGAGGTCGCATGTCCATTAGAGCGTGAATTAAACAGCTATGGGCACCGCTGTTCGACCAGATAAATGTTGGCAGAGTAAATTTATGGACATTGAATAAGGACACGTCGGTTCGATTTTCGGATCGGTACATTCTTTAAGTGTCTCCGGATCGATCACGACGCCGTGCACGGCCGATCGGTTTATAATTGGCTGGAACATTTCCCGGCTGTGTAGGTCCGCAATCAGACCGGCCTGGGAGGACAGCACCTCAGACCCAGCCAGGAGTGGCTGCGGGCTCTGAAGATACATCGGATCGGAATTGGCTAGTTGCCAATCCCATGGCGCCTAGTGGCCGTGCAATCGGTACGTTGGGGGTCGTGACGATGCTCGCGGTGCTGCGATGGCCCCCGCCCTGGGGCACGCAAAGTGCGGACTTCAAGCTTATTGCTGATTGGCGACAGCATCACGAAGTGTGACCAGTACGGGCCGTACCAAAGCACCCGTTGCATTTCTTTGATTCACGGCTGCCGCCGGCAGTCCGCCCAACCTGTGGGTCAATCGGGCCGGTTAGGTGTTCAGTATCAACGCGCGATTATGCGCGCACTGCGAGCTCACTGTGCCGCGGATGGTGTGAGGCATACATTTCGTCGCGCGCCGTCCTGGCAATTGGCATGTTCGTCCATCATCCCGTTTCCAGAACTGGTTTACTTTTTCAGGCATGTGGCACTAGGTCCGTCTTCCCCCTTCCCCCATTACAATAAAAGCATCAAATCGCTTGCCACTCTTACTTTTCATGCACTCTTGAAGCTTGGCGACCACTCACCAATAACCACGGACACGTCAGGGCTCCTCCCTTCAAAGGCCATCAACAGCCCCTACATCTTGACCACCAAAGAGCAGCTGCAACAGGCGCTGGGCGGCTGCTTCGACGTCAGGCCACCGTGGCGGGTGCGCCTGCTCGGTCTTCTGCGCGCACGCCGCCCGCGAGCACCCTCCATGCCTGACGTGCCCCTCCGAACCCAGACGCGGCCGAAGCACCCTTTGGGGCAGAGGGAGCCTATCGCCTGGCGCGACCGGCGAACACTGAGCCTCGATTCGCCCTTTCTAACGCGCCACACGCCGGCATTGAGCTGTGGGGTCGCCTCCGGCCGACCCCCCAGCGCAGATACCGTCAGCACTTCATAGCTACACCCTCCCATCCCGCATGTCCGGCTACCCTGCTTGGAAGGGGCTCGACGGAGGACTGGCGGGGGCGCGGGCGTCACGATCCGAACCCAGCCGGTGCGGGCTCTCTGCGGACGCAGCGTTCTGAGGCCTTGGATTTGGCACTGGCTGATCGTCAGCCTGCCATCTGCTGCAATCACGTGGAGAGGATGCGATGGATGCGATGGGCAGGCCTATGGGTTTCTCTGTATCTCACCACTCCCCGTGGGCTGGCCAGCCGACCAGCTCGCCGCTCGCATGTGGCCATCTAGAGCTCCCTGGGCGCCACGCCCCGTCGCTGCCCGCGTTGAACCCAGGCGGCCTCACGCCCGCAAACCCACGCTACCGGGCTTGCCCCTGCGCGGCCGTGCAGCTCATGCTGGTCGACGAAGAACGGCACGTGAAGTAGAAGGCAAGGACGTGAGCGAGGAACGGCTCTGTATCAAGTACCCCTGGCCGGTGCATGATTCGGACCACCGTGGCGCCATGCGCGCTGCCGACAGGCCTTGTGGGAAGGTGAGTCCGCGAGCGGGTACCGGGCGCGCGCGCGCGCGTGACGGTGTGTGTGTGTGTGTGTGTTTTTGGGGGGCGGTGCATTTCAAGGTGCTGCGTCCTGGGAGGGGTAGGGGAGGGGAGGGTGTAGGGCGGGGGATGAAGAGGCCGCCGGGGCCGTCAGAGGCGCAGGTGGGATTGCAGGCGCGCGCGCTGCCGTGGACTGTGCGCTCACTCGAGTGCAAGGCGTGCGGCCGCACGCGTGCACGTGTGTGTGAGCATGCACACACACGCGTCCTCACATGCGCTGCTGTACTGGCTGTCCTTCGGTTGGGCAAATTCAGTCTGCGCTGTAGATTGAACCCATCGTCGATGTCAAGCAGCCCTGGCGTGCCCAATGTCAGCCGGACGGTCCACCTGAATCGCGGAAAGGCGGGCGCTGGGTTACATCATATACGCTCCGAAGGCAGAGGCCAGGGGTTCGAATCCCTTCGGGTGCGCCATCTGTTTCATTACTGTCAATGTAGAAAAGGATTTTTGACAAGCAACGCGCTTTGAAACAGAGGAAGCCTCTGCACCACATACACGCCCCCGCTCAAGGGCTTGGGCGCGCCGACGGGATTGAACGGCCCGGTCAGCGTCAGCGACGGGATGGTCGTGTCGCGGAAATCGAAGGCGCCGGGAACGAGCGCGGTGCCCTGCAAGGTGATGATCTGGATCGTCTGGTCGATCGTGCCCTTGCTGTAATAGCCGTCGGCCTCGATCGTCAGCCCGTTGTCGCCCTCATATTTGCCGTTGAGCCCATAGAGGAAGCTTTCGGTCGGCTCGTTGCGGATCTGTCCCGCCGTGGTCACCGTGCCATTGGCAACCGCCTTCTTAAACGCCGGTCGTTCCCAATCCTTACCCCCTTGCAGCGGCATCGACTGGACAGAGGAGCAGAGGGTCAACTGGCTGGACCAGGACAGGTCAGCTCGGGGGGGCCTGACACGCCCAGGGATGGGGACAGGACTGTCTGCTTCATCGCGGTGTCGCGAGGTCCGGCAAGGGTCGAACTGCGTTTCGTGCGCCCATCGGGCCTATTCTGGTCCGTTGACCGCGGAGGCACATATTGTCGAGGCCTGGTCGCCCCTATCGAAGCGATAAGACGATTCGCTCTCCGCCCCACCTTGCCGGAACGCCCGCGCGATGACTTTGACGCTATTGTTCTCGCCGCGAACTTCTCGCCCCCCGCCCAGGCTGCACCTTCGCGAGGAGGGTCAAGGGAGCTAGGGCGCCAGGTGTACAACGTAGTGCGCGTCAGTAAGCCCCTTGGCGGCCGGCGAACGCGATTACATCGGGAGCCAATGCGTGAGCGCCGTTCGCTCATACCTGTTCGAGGAACAGCGTTTCCGCGGCGTCCATTATGGCTTGCTGCCGCCGCTCGCGCAAACTGGGTGGCCCGACCGAACAGTCGAGCAGATCAAAATTATCCATGCGCGATTCTCTCCCTTGCGCTTTTCTGTAATCTAAATTACATCGCGCCAAACGCAACGCCTTTTTCGCGTCGCCATCCTTTCATTTTGCAGGGGTCGTTATGAGTCGCGCTCGTTCTTTCGCCTGAACCCCCAGCCGTGCCAGGAATGCGGCGAACGCGGCCAATGCAGCAAACGCGCGTGGCAGCGACCCGGGATGCGCCGGCCCCCAGCCTCAGTTGTTCAACGCCGCCGGGCAGCCGCTGCCCGCCAGCACGCCATCCCCGGCCAACGCAGCCAACGCGCGCAACGCGCGGCCGCCGCTGCCGGCGCCGGCAGCCGCGGCCGAGCCTGACGGCGCCGGCGGCTATGGGCTGCTCCGTTCGAACATCAAACTCACAAGACCGGCGGCCTGACCGCGGCGCTCGAACTTGCCAACGCGGCACGGCAACGCGGCCTGGGGGTGATGACCGGCTGCCATCATCTGGCTGTCGAGGGCGCCGGTGCAGCCGGTGGGGGCCGGCACGTGGAAAGTATGGGCAAAGGGGGTAGTGTGGAGGCCAGGGCCCGGAACGCGGCCAGCGTGGCCTGTCGCCAGTGCTGTCGTTTGCGCAGGGGGCGCCTGTGCGCCTCGGTCAAGCATCTCCACTCGTGGTACATCATGCATCCTGCCGCCACGCCCCTACGCGCCTGTATGGTGTTTGGTGCCGACAGGCTGTAGCCCATCGTTTTGCGTCGACAACCCGTGGCCTGGCTACAGCTGCCTTAACAGCGCCTGCCAGCGCGTCACAACTGGTGAGCGCCGGCGCCTTGCGCATCTGCCACGCCAGTGCAGGCCAGCAGCGTGTGCCAGCCCTGGGATCTCGGGCAGGCTGGCCGTAGCGCTGAGCGGTGTGTGAGCGGTGTGCGCGAGAGCCGAAGCGCCGCGCCAAGCGATATGCTGTTCGGGCGTGATGAACTGGTCGGGCAGTTAAAGTGCACGCAATCATGCAAGTTGTGTGCGCCCAGCGCACCGTTGAATTTCGGCTGATCACCGCCACCCTGCTCTGGGAGCTGCCTCGACGATCCGGCGCGACGATTCAACTGCCAAACAGCATGTGGCAACCGTCTTGACGAGGCCATCTGCAGCAGCTTGCTGGACGCACTCATGCTGTCCACAGCCTACCCCAGGCGCCCCGGACTGGCTGGCCGCGTAATCATTGTGCCCGCGCTCTGCAGATAAGGTGCACGGCGCGGCCCTTGGCGGAGCGAATGCGTCCGTCCTTTCCGGGTCCATATTGCCAGCCCGTATGCCCAAGTTTGACTTCGTGAGCCTCAAAGCCGTCGGGGTAATCGCGAAAGCCGGGCTTGCCTTTCAAAACTTCGATGGCAGCGTCGGCATCTGCACGGCTGGCGTATATGCCGATGTGAAGTTCTGTATCCTCGCCCACCCACAGAAAGAGCCTCACGAGCACTCACAATCGCACACACCCTCTGATAGCACTAAAGACACTTGTAGGGATGACTCGACACGCAGTAGCAGGATGACCGTGCGATGAGCGGTTGCACGATTTTGGCGGGAGTGCCGCGTTGGTGTCCAGAACAGCTCGGCTTGGCGCTCGTCACGCGATCGCGACATGCCGGCGCTCACACACAAATCGCGCAGGCAGGAACGCTTTGCGACGCCCTTTTGGCTAGCCGCATTGCCATCAAGAATCGGCGACCTGACACCATCTTGCGACCGCATCGATCACATAGCTGTTTCCGGGGGCGTAGATCGTCCGAACATCCGAGCACATGCACGTGTGACTGCTTTCGGGAAGCGGTCAAGCCAGTTGAGATTGGCTGTCCGTTTCAAAGCACCAATTGCAGCGTGGCTGCAACATTTGTGAGTTGTTGCTTGCAGCATCCGTGGACGGCGTCTGGATTGCTGTTGCCGCGTGTGTATGCTGTTTAGACGTTGGCGAGGGCTCATTGGAACCTATTGGTCAAGGGACAGCCTGGCTCAGAGCGTGCACTTGAATCAAGGCAGCCCGTGGTGGGGGTGCCCGTCCCCCCAGGCATCCGTCCGTGTGATTGTCGTCGGGCCGCGCCAAATTGCAGCGCAAAGCGGCACAGCTCAGGCCGGCCATGTGCGGCCTGAGTGCATGCACAATTTATGACGCGACGAGGTTCCTGCATCTGGCCCCTGCATGTCGTCATTAGCCCAAACGCCCTTATGAGTGGTTGCTATTATCCCGCATAATTTACAACAGCTGCGCTGAGTTCGGGCACACGATAGGGTTGGAACACCCGCATCATTTAGACTTAAGAGGAAAGGGTATACCCGGTATCATGTATCCCCGGGGCACCATTGTCGATCCTCAATATCAATATGAACCTGCACTGCACTGCCTGGCCAGCCTGGAGGCACTTTGCATCCACAATACAGGAAGGTATGGAAAGAAGAGGTCGCTTTGCTACAGGTCAATACTCAATACAGTATAAAAGACGGGTGGGTAATATGCTGACTTTCCAAACTCAGGAATCATGGATTTAGGAATGTATTGCCGAACAAGTCCATTAGTATTTTCTCGGACAGGGTCGTTAATCAAAGATTGGGTGCTTCAATGGTATTGATATATGTGATCCTACAATTGCCTCAACACGCTGCTGCGGCTGCACTGAAGGCCTGGTACAAGCACTTGCGTAAGGCTAGTCAATAAATCTTAACGAGAACAAACGCATCCATTTTGAATTAAAGGTCACGGGATTACAAGAAAGACTGGGCGCGTCAAACGGGATTACAATGACGGGACGTCACGGCATTTCCCCAGCTGGCGTGAGCTCACTCATAATATCTTCAAGCACTCGTCGGCAACCAAAGCGGTGGTTTCTCTGGTAAGAATACCGAAACGCGATTTCCTTAGACCGTATATGCGCAGATTGATGGCCTGATGCAAAAAACAGACAGACGGACGCATTAACGCGTATCTAACAGCAGAAGTGAGGTGTCAGCTCATGTGTCACGGCTCTTCAACGTGTTCGCCAAAGTAGCCTGTGCGAGTGCAAGGCGCTGCCGATCCGCTTTCATTACACGCCGAAGGGCAAGGTTGAGGCCCTGGGTGCCGACCTGGAGGGCTATGGGTTGCCGCTGGGCCGAACAGCCCAGACGGAACTGCGCACTAACTGCCTGACCCACTTGGCAGGCGGCGCGCACCAGCACCTTGCAGCTGACGCGGCCTCAGCGGCAGCAGCCTGCCTGGCAGGCCAGGCTGCATATGATTTTGCCGGCCGGCCTCTGCTGGTGCGCAGGCCCAACGGCGGCGCTCATGCGCGGCGCCACCATCGGTGCCACGGGGCAGACTCGACCCTCACCGCCACCCCTTCAGGCACCAAGCCTGCCGCCATCAGCATGCTGTATGACATATTTGGTTCTCTGATGACCCGCAGGTTGGTTTGAACCATAGTGGTGGCCGGCCGACCTTCAGCCCCCAGCGGCAGCAATCGGCCGCTTGGTTATAAAAGGTGACCCTACAAAGTAGTGCGCCGGCGCTTGGACCAGCCCCCTACAAAGAGAGCAACATGCCAGTGTCAGATGGGTCCCGCCTCGCCCCAGCGGCCGATTTTCTACAGATTGTCGGTCGCCCGGACAACCATCGGGCGCGGGCTTGCGCCTCAGAACAGCGCGCCGACGACGGTGAAGCTGCGATCAGGCTCCGCGCCCACTCTTCATCGCCGCCGAATTCGCTCCTCCGTTGCCGCCTCCAGGCTCCCACACCCTGCACGCACATTTTCCGGCCTGACCCGCTTCATTCCCCCCTGCACATGAACGCGCGCACACACTTCCCACCCCCCCCCCATCCCCCCCCTCTCTCTCACACACACACACACACACACACACACTCACACACTCACACACTCACACTCACAGTCACAGTCACACACACTCACACTCATACACACAGTCTCACACACACACACACACACACTCAAACACACACACTCACACGCACACACATCAGATCAAGCAGGTTTGCGACCACCTGACTGCAGCATCGGCTGGACAGTTGCCATACCCGACGTCTTCAGGGGAAGCTGATGGACGTCCTCACCACCGTTGCCCATCGCCTTCATCTTCCGAAGTCCGCCGGCCCCAACCCGACGGCGGCGCCTGAAGCTCGTGGTAGCGCTCGCGTCCGGCCTATTGTCTAACCGCCCTCGCGTCGCTAGGAAAAGGCTCGTCTTGAAGCGGTGCTCGAAATTCTAGGGCCCAAGCGAAACACCCGCGCGACGTCCGTCACAACCTCTGCCGCGCCGATACTCATGCTGCGGGATTCGCCTGCCCGCCCACGTTCGCAGCCGGGATGGCCAAGAGCCCCAGGTATTTAGCTGGCGAAATCAAGATGGCGACTTCCGAAGTGGCGACTTCCGAAGTGGTAACTTCCGTTTTGACTTTGACAGCAACGAGGATGACAGACGAACTCCGCCGCGCGCAGGCCACGCGCCTGCTGCGAGCAACCGCTCTTCAGCCGGGTTCGTGCTGCACTGCCCTCGGAGGGAAGCTACGTGCCGGTGTTGGTGGGGCCAAGGACAGCCTTGACCGGCTGGGAAGAGGATGACGTCATTATCTTGGGTGCCAAGCTGGCATGACGAAAGCCGCTGCGCAACCGCCGATCGTCGAATGGCGGCGGCACCGCCGAATTTTCCCGGTCGCTTGCATAATATCCCGCCCCCGCCACGGCTGACCGCAAGCGCTGGCGCCGCATGTGTGCGCGCGTGCCCCTTGTAGACCGTGGACTTCCTCAGGGCACGCGGCGCCGAGCGCTTTGGCATCGCTGGCACCTGCTGGGGGGCGTCCATCGCCCTGACCGCCTGCTCTCAGCGGTCGGCGTCTTTGACGCCTGCGCAGGGTGGGTTTTCTTGGCGCGTCGAGGGGTTTATGCTCCTGACAACCATTGCGCCCG
>NNCB01000523.1:0-16781 GCA_002317545.1 Scenedesmus quadricauda | reverse complement strand
CCAGAATTTATGCATAGGCAGGTTGGTCCCGAAACGGTAGACGTCTCCCTCCTCAACCCCGCCATTCCCGAAGACGAAGAACGAATAAAAGGGACGCTTTTCATGAATGCGAAACTAGCCGCCGCGGCGCGTGCGCGCAACGCTCGTCACGATAGCGCCAAGACCCGCATTTTCGCTTGGGTTTTGCTGCCTGCGACCCTATATAATCGATGACGGAGACCACAGGCTTCCCTTTGAATGGATGATTTTCTGGCCTCTTATGCATGCGTTGTCTGCCTGCTGCCCCTTTGCTTGTCTGTGATAATGGCCTGAGAGGTTTCCCACTGTTGTGGCGAAATCTCATGTTTCCATTTGCCACGTCCGTATGCGCCTATGCCCCACTCGTCTTGCTCGCCTCTGTGCTGAAGTGACAGCTCACAGTAATTGACAGGCGCATGCCTACACTCAAAAGGCCGAGAGAGCATGTTATGTCGGACGGACTGATCCGCTGACTCGCGATGTTACTGACCTCATCAGCGTGCTACCCATTTTGGGCGTCATTGGCATGGCGATCCTCAATGCCGCAGCGTCATACCGCGAGGCGTCGACCCAGCAATTGCTCAATGCATAATTCCTAACATTGGGGTACGAGTGCAAGGGCATGGGGGTAAGGGTCGGTGCGAAATATGACAGCGGGACAGCGGCAGCACGGTGACGGGTGGCAGCGCGGGCGATCTGAAATTCGGCGACCTTGCGACCTTCAACCTGCGCTTCTTCATGGACCTGAACCAGAAGCCGAAGCTGACCGAAGCGGTGCCGTTCCTGAAAGGATCGCGCCTGCGCCTGTCGGTCGACAATCTGTTCGACGCGCAGCGCAGGATTACCGACGCCAACGGGGCGGTGCCGCTGAACTATCAGCCCGGCTACTATGAATCGACCCGCTCGGCCGCTACATCGAGCTGGAGTGGCCAACCAATCAAGGGTTCTTCTGAGGGGATGAACCCGGAGTGTGAGAAACATGGGCTTGCAATTCAGCACTTGCGCAAGGAAACCCGATCTCCAAATGTTGGCGGCGTGTGCTGCGCTCCACCGTCGATCCAGTGGAACGGACTTGTAATTCGTTGTCCCCTTCCATCTCGCGCATTGATGAGATTCGGCTGAGGTTGCAGTCATCGTGCATGATACTTGGTACATGTAGTTGGAGGATTCGCTGCCGCCGCTGCAATTTCGGGTGGAAGTGCTGAACGAGCGCCTGGCAAAACTGCCCAACTGCTACTACCCCTCCTTTGAGGTGGATAAACACTGCACCTCGAATACCTTCCACTACGACCAGAACGAGGATGGCCTGTGGCTGCCGACCTTCTCGGATTACGAGCCCAACAGCCCCTCAGGCAGCGCTGGATTTTAGACACGCATACAGCTCATTCGTTATCCATCTCAATTGTTTCCAATTGAGTACATCAGCGCGACGTGAAGGAGCTATAACTCGACGATGGATGCCGTCATCTCAGCAGCGGGCCCGCCGGAGGGAGCCAGCCAGCAGGGACGCTCACGGAGGTACTTATGTGGTCGATGCTGCACGCACCTGCTGCTTGCCCAACGAGCATCGCGCGCAGCGTCACCACACGTTACTGCCGTGCTGCTTTATGCACCCGCATGCGCCCTTCCCCGCCGAGCCCAGAGCAGCGGCGCAGATGTCGAGCTGCGAACCATTGTGTGCACTCGTCAATACGCACTTTCTTGTACAGATCCCGGCGCGCAGCTGCTGGACCGACTTGCCCGCCCTGTCGCCGCGAGCGCCGGGTGCTGTTGGCTGCCCAGGCTGCCACCACAGCAGGCAGCCGCGGCCCAGCAAGCAGCGGCGGCGGCGGTGGCGGCGACGCCGCCTCGCCCTTATTCCAGCCGCCGCGGCCGCCGGAGTGGCCGCTGCTGATGCATCGACGCGCATATCAGCCGTATCGACCTTCGTCGGGCGCGACGCGATCGTGCTGCGCGATGGCCAGCAGGTCACCGAGTTTCGCGAAGGCCTGCTCCCTTGGGCGCTCCAGACCCCGACCGCATTGGTATTCGACGAATATGATGCGGGGCGGCCCGATGTGATGTTCGTGATCCAGCGGGCCGATGCTCGAGACCGAAGTCGACAACTGACCCTGCTCGACCAGAACCGCATCACCCGCACCACCCTCACTCGGCCGCGCGACACCGTCGTCTCCCCAATACTGCAGGCTGGGCACGCGCGTATGGGCCTTTCATGGATTGGCAGGTGCCAGGGGGGCCGCCTGTGCATCGTTGTCACGATCCAGACGACGATGGCGAGGTGAGGCCGACCTTCAAGAAAGCGTATATCTCCCTGTGGCCGGGATGGCTCGGTAAAGAACGACTTCACCTACTGGATGAAGTCACTGAAGTAGAATGGGCAAGGTTCAACCAAATGCTGATTGGGGCCGTGCGGTCCTGTCTGGCTCCCTGTTGGCCCCCTGTCTTGCAGTTGCGCCACCCCCTGGGTCCAGGGTCCCTTCATACAGACCAACTGATACGTCGTGCTCTGTTTCTCTCTCACATAATTGTCAGCGTTCGCTGTGGCTCACAGGCACCCTTGACACACGGCCAGGGCAGAGGACACGCACACACACGCGCATCTGCGCTGCACACCTCTTACTCCTCGTTCTCTTCTCACACCAGCACACACTACGCAGACACGCACGCACACACACGCACACGCACGCACGCAAGCTACCCTCACCACACACACCATCGCCGACAAAAAACACGCACACTAACTGGTAAAACGTTACTCGCATAATCGTGAATAAGGTTCCGTGCTTGGAATACAACTGTTTCTTCATAGTTTTACTGTAAACTGGTTAAAGGGTACGTACAATACTTCCCGGGTTATGCTTGGTCGGCCTTCCTGCGGGAGTGAGGACCTTGGTCAGTTCATGGTCAGGAGTGTTGTGTGTGGGGGGGGGGGCGCCGGTCCGGCCTGCATGCAGGCTGGCGGTGCGGTGGTGCGGCAGGGTGTGCGATGTGGGAGATGGGGTGCAGGTCTGGCTGGCGACGGGGATTGTCGCCATCATAGACCTGATAGAATTTGGCGCCGCCATTGTAGAGCGTACTCTGGCCGTCGCTCCCCCGTTGCGTCGATTGTATGAGCCGCTTCGCTGTGGTGCGGTTGGGCAACCACCGCTGTTTTGCAGCCCATGCAAGGTACCTTGTGTTCACAATTTCGCCTACTTCCTCGCGCCTCCCCCCTTCGCGCCGCTCATGTTCGACCCTTCACACCTGCCCGCTCGATGCCCCACTGCAGCATCTTGTCGACTGTTTGGAGGCGGCAGCCGACGAGGCGGAGGCCGCGGCCGCAGCCGCCACGGCGGAGGGGCGGCCCCCAGAAGCGGCGGCGGGCGCGCAGGCGGGCGTGGTGATGATGCACCAGCTCGCCACCTGCTGGTAGGTGCGGTGCAGGGCCGCGTTTACGGCTAGGTGTCGAGCCGCTGCTGCGGCTTTTGATGGCCCTGTACAATCGACAGAGGGTTGTTTGCGCTGCACGTCAAAGAAGGCCTCACCCACGGAGAAGCGTACCTCGCGGGTACTAGCCTGCGCAAAGGTACTGGTGCGCCAATGACTGGTGCGCCAAAGGTTCGATCCCTGTCCTTTCTGCTCTCATCCCCCCCCTTGTAACGGACGCAGGAGGTGATCGGTGGAGGTCGCGTGCTTTGGCGAGGCAGCCATATTCCGTTGTGGGAGCAGCAACTGTCGGCGGGCGCGGCGTTCTCAACCTTGGATGCCACGTCGCCCATGCGCCCGCCGCGGGATGGCTGACACGGGATGGTTGTATTGGATTGCATCCGATACGTCGGCAGCATGCATTCTAAGCTTTGTCCCGGGTCTACTGACGGTACGGCATGCTTGACTTTCATCAGGTGAATTGCTTCAGCAACTCTTTGCGGTTCGTCCCAATCCACGGCTTCCGGCCTGCCTGTAGCTACTGGACAAAACCGGCAGCTACTGGAATAGAGCATGCGATCGAATCAAGTTTGACAGGGGTAACATTCGGCCGCGCGCAGCGCAGCCGAAACGGCGTCTTACCCCTCCAAATGCCCGCTTCGTGGCGGTTGGCGCGCTTGGCATTAACCATGATGCAAAGCAAATTATTTTTTACGGTAAACGAACAAAGCGATCCGTCCCATCGCGGGATCGGTGCGCGGCGCGCCGTTCCTAATTGCGCCGCTCGACCAGCCCGCGCGCGATCACCTGTGCCTCCAGATATTCCACCTTTGCATTCTCTCTTGGCTAGCCCGATCAACCCCTCGTACTGAGGCACCACCATCCAACATTTTCTCCTACCCAGGAGTACACTGCACTGATCACGGAGATCCTAAACCACCCCTCAACAACCTCGCCGGATTGCGCGGCAGCACCGGCCTCAACGGCACCACCAACACTAGCGACCGCCACCAGCAGTGGCCGCCGTCCCCTGGCGGCGGCTGCCCGATGCCAGGCGCGTGAGCGCCGCGGTCGATCGCGTGACGATGCGTTCGTTGAACGCGAAGCTGATCCCCGCGACGAGCAGCGCGGCGAGGAACAGGGGCGCGAGCACCTGATGCGCCGACATGCCCGCGCCGTCACGCATGCTGGATGTTCTGGTTCATCGTCACCATCGTCAGGATCGTGCCGAGCAGCACCGAAAAGGGCAGGAAAGTCTCGATAATCTGCGGCATCCGCATCCCGACATAGCGCCAGACGTCGGAGTCGCTGTTGCCGGCCAGCACGGATCTTCCTGCCTCCGCAGACGACTTGCCAGCTTGTGGCAATCGCAATATTGCCCAAAGCCTCCTTACGTGAAAGTACTTCAATTGACCTAGCGCTGACGAACCGCACGTAGAGGAGTACGAGCGGCGTGCTTGTGCCGAATCAAAGCCCTTTTTTCCTTCGTTTTCCCACCAGCTCCAGGCGCGGTCTTCTGTACACACCCCACCACAGACATTGATCCGGCTTTTGTGGCAGAGGACCCTCAAGTACCCTGTCCAAAACCCGGAAGCCAAGGAGGTACGTTGGGTACCTATAGAAGAAGTGGCGCACTACAACGGCGAGGAGTCGATCCTGCGGATGGCGCGAAAGCTGCACCCTATTGCTTGATGAATCGGAGCGTGTAGGTACCTTGAGTAGTAGTAAATCGCAGCAGGTACAGACCCGCCGAAAGGTGGCTCGGGTTGAAGCATGAATCATGCGTTGACCTAATGAGTGCTGTTTGATTCGTTGCTACCCTACGGGTCGGCTCAGAAGCTGCGCGTAAAATAACGACAACCCTCACTCTGTAATTAGCTCCTGGCCATTGCCGCCCAGCTCGCCGCCGTAGACCGCTGAGCTGCGCTGTACGTGCGCTGAGCCAACGCTGCCAGTCGGCTTGCTGGAGCTTGGGCCCCGCGGTGCAGCTAGGTACCCGGCTGGACACCCCGGCAAGGTGCGGCGGGGAGCCAGTGGCGCTTTATCATGGTGTAGATTTCAGGTTCAGGGTTCAGGGTGTGCATGCCTGAGGGGGTCACGCTTACTGCAGGTGCCAGCGTCACCCCCCCACGCACCCCTGGTTTCCAGGGAGCCCGGCAGAGCACGTGTCCAGCAACACCCTGCGCCAGCCTGGCCGATGCCCGCCCCAACCGACTTCGCCCCGCCCCTGCCTGTTTCCGGTGATCGTCAGCAGCGCGCTCGGCCGCCCCCAGGTGGCGTCCATGTTCGCTTGTCTGCTCGCACCCGTACCTCCTCACCCCCCCAACCTCCAAACCCAAGGTGCTCGTGGTGAGCCCCTACCTGCTGCACACAGACCCGGACGCCTGGGGCCCTGATGCTGACCAGTTCGGCCGGAGCGCTGGCTGGATGCAGACGGCGCCGCGCAGCATGTTTCGCAGTACAGCTACCTGCCCTTTTCCAGGGGCCCCGCGACTGCATCGGTGCGCGGCACAGCTGGGGCTGTGGTTCGCGTGGCAGCCCGGAAATTCGTCGGTTACAAGGAGGGAGAAGTTATGCGCAAAATATCGATATCTACCAGGATGTATTTGAAATTCCGGGTATAACACCTGCTGTTGAACGGTTTGAAGGGGCTGTAACGGTAGCAAGCGTGGAAACTTATATTGATGCCGCGATCGCACGGGCCGTCGGCTGGCTTGGGGATTGATGCGGTCTGCAGGCCTTTGGCGCTGTGGGTGGGAAATCAAACAGCCGAGCCTGCTGGACGCCGAGAAGAACAGAAGCTCCGACCCGAACAAGAATTTGTTGGGGCAGCCAGGGAGCTGCCGTGCAGCATGCACGCACACCAAAGGGCACGAACGTCATCTCACTTTCTTCTGCATCCGCGCCCCCACACTTCCTGGCATCGCTGTCCTCGCTCTCGTTGCTGTCGTTGGCGGCATCATCACGCGTCGGACAACGACGACGATGCGCCGACCAGCCCGTAATCGACGGCTGATCGATACCGATACCAAAAGGCTCCGAGCTTCGCTGGGGTTTTGTGCGTCTGGAGCCGGGCGATTTCGGTGCGCACTGTGCCCCCTTGGCAAGCCCTGTCCGCGGCCCGGCGATGACGCGGCCGCTTGCGCAGATATCAGAGGTCCGACTGCGCGACTCCATGACGGCAGTGCGAGCGGGATCTGGGCTGCCTGCCGCCTGCTCGCTGGTTGCGAGGTCGCGTGGCGTTGCGCACAGCCGTGCCCGCTTGCAGTCTGTGTTGTTGAATCCTGTGCGGCTGATTGGTCGGCAGCGCAGCCGTTTCGCCCGTGCTTGCGCAGACCGGACCGGCGCCTGTGGTGCAAATTTCAAGACCTTGCGCTGCTGCGGTAATGGGCGCTGCAATCAGATAGCCCCTTTCTTATACCATTGGCGACGGCTTGTCCGGCCCGTATTCCTGCATCGTTTCGACAACAGCGCGATGATCTGGCTGTTCACGTGGTATCGCGGCACGCAAGGCTGGGTGATGACCGGCGTGCGCTATGCCGACGACGTGAGCCATGCGACCGGGGAGGCAGGAATGAAGGGAACAAGCTGCGAGTGAATGCCGTGATCGCGCCCTTGGTGGCGCTGTAATCGAGCAGGCCCTTTGAGCCCTGATACATGGTGACGCTGGTGCAATTGACGATCGCGGCGCCCTTTTTCAGATGCGGCAGCGCCGCCTGAACCAGGTAGAACATGCTGAAGATGTTGGTCGCGAAAGTCTGCTGCAGTTGTTCGGCGCTGATATCGCGAATATCCTCCGCCGGATGTTGTTCGCCGGCATTGTTCACGAGGATGTCGAGGCGGCCAAACTTTCCGACGGTTTGCGCAACGATCTTTTCGCCCGCCTTCAGCTTGCCGACATCGGCCTTGATCGCGCATATCCCAACTGACTCCTACAGCGTGCATGACGACGACAAGGCGGCGGTAGGGCCATGTGACTTTGAACATGGCTAGCTGGTGAGCACTGACCGTGGCAGGTGCGGCGCCGGAATTGAATCAGCAAGAAAGCGAGCTGCAGCTGGCAAACCGTCCGCGCGATGTGCGTGGGCCGGCAACAGCCCCGTGCCAAGGTGTGTACGTCGTTGGGCGTCAAGCGACAGGCCATGAATCCCGGCCATGTCCTGAAGATGCCTCGGCGCCATGAGGCCACTGGTCCGTGGGCCGGGTTCTCGAGCCCGTCGGGGTTGGATGCGTGCGCGGGCGGATGAAGCGGATGCCTCAATCATCACCAGATCGACACAAGCTGCGCTAGCGGCCGGCGCAAGGCAGGCATGGTGCATGGTGTCTGCACTGTAGCTGCTGTGTGTTCGGGCGGGGAAAGATTCTGCTTGCGCCGCCCCATACCACCCGGTGCAGCTGATGTCATCAGAGCCTGTGACAGCACTGTTGCAAGCGGGCGAATAGGGTGGCACCCCTAAACCCTTGCGCCCTGCCTTGTTCCAAGAGCCTTGTGATGTGTGCACCGGGGATGCGGGCACATCTAGTTGCGGTCATGCACTGTCCAATGCGATTGGTGCCTCGCACGGGCTGGCGCCTGCTGGGGTGGCAGTACCGCCACTGGTTTGTAGGGAAGCTGCCTTTTGGTGTTGTGTGTGTGTGTGTGTGTGTGTGTGTGTGTGTGTGTGGCTGTGAGTGGGGTGACAAGCACATTGGTGTTGTCATGCCCTGGCCCTGTTGACTGACTGGTGCACGCTGTGCTGGGAGGCTTTGGGGTGCTCACCAGCCGAGTTACAGGCTGCCTGTGTCTGAACTGCTGATGACAGTTTCAGGGCACATGTAAGGCTCACATGCACCTGGTGATGTGATTTGACACTATTGTGTGGAAGGGCTCGTCCTCAGATGTGAATGGGGGATCTCCCTGAATCGTGGCGGAATGATGCCCCGCGTGGGGTGTAAGGTACTTAATAGGGCATCTAACTGCCGCTACCCGCACCCAGCTCATCCCAAGTGGTCCGCAACGGGCGCGTTGAATATGCAAGCCGACACCCGGGCGGCGGTCGCGTACTGGCCAGGAGGAGCTTGCGTTCCGGCACAGGCCGCAACAGCGATCGGCGAGGCGAAAGCAAGGGCACAGCGTCGTGTGGAAATTGAGGAAGCTACGCGCCATCGTGCTAAACTGGTCGCGCCCAGTGGGCACCGTCTGGCACCCGGGGGACAGCCATTGCAGGCGCTGTCACGCGTGTTATGGAATATGCAGCTGGCTGTACTGTGGTTGCAAGGCGTGACGATCCAGGTCGGGATCAAGACAGGCCTTTCGACAAGCTGATGACAGCAACACGCGACACGGCTGGCGCAACATCGGTTCGGACGCCCCTACGTGCACATGATCTGGAGTACCGACGGCCTGCAATCGCGACCGCGCGCTTCGCAGGCGCTTTGAAGCCATCGCCACGCAACGCAAGCCGCACGCGCAGCAACCGAGTGAAATGGGCACGGGATGGCGCCAGAAGGGGGGCGCAGAATCAGAGTGATGCAGTGTTGCTGAAAACTGACGCACCGCCAACGGGAACCAATGCCATGCCACAGAGCGGGCATTTGCCCGGTTCGTCTTTTAGCACCTGTGGGTGCATAGGACAAGGGCAGCCGCGCAGGGCGGCGCGGAGCTGAGGGTCTCCGCCTGGAATGATCCCAAGGCGTGCGCGAGCGTTGCAACGAGGTCTGTAACTGGTTCTTGGTGCAGGAACGGCAGAGCGCCGGCGGCACGCAGAATTCCACGTGGCGTGTGACCGTGGGCGCCAGTTATACGACCGAAAGGCGCACGTTCGAACAGGTCGTGAATGGCAATCTCGTTGTTCCGAAGACGGCCAAATCCTTCAACAAGTTCAACTATCGCGGTGCCATACGCTACCAATTTTCGCCGGACGGCAACATTTATGCGAGCTACGGCACCGCGTTCAAGAGCGGCGTCTATAATATGGCCGGCACCTCGCCAAACCCGGTCACCGGAGTGCATTGGGGCCGATGGGAGCGCTCGTCCTGAGGATCAGAGCAAACTCGTCCGCGGCTAGCGCCGCCGCGCCCGCCACGCTAGCCACCACGCTCACGGCGATCTTCAGGCAATCGCCCCCGCCGGCGCCGCCGGCGCCCTGCACCGCCGCTGCTGCCGTTCTCCTCGCTCTCCGAGAAGAAGGCGAGCAGGTCGCCGCGATTGGTCTGGTTGTTGTCCAACCGCTGCACCCAGTAATTATAGCCCTCGCTATCGGCACCACGATCGAGCGTATGCAGGTAGAGCAGTTCCACGAACCGTGCATTGGACAGGTCTCGACCGTCCCGAAAGTGCCGCACGTTCGTGGCGGCAGCGCCGCCAGTTGAGACTGTGGCAAGGGCACGGCCTGGTACTCCGCGTTTCGGCCGTTTTGCAACACCAGGCGTACGCGAGCAGGTGGCCGGTGGCGCTGCCGTTCCAGGGGCCGTGGTGGAGCTCGAAGGCGCGCACCGCTGACGTGGCTGGCTGGGCGACCAGCCGAAGCGCCGGGTGTGAGGGCGGTGTCGATGGCCATGGCGGCGAGCACGCCGGCGATCGTCGCATGGACGCCTGACAGCAGCATCGCGTACCAGAGCAGTAGAAAGGCAAGGAGATAGAGCGGCAGGCTTTTCACCCCGCGCCGGTTCATCACGAACATCGCCGCGAGGATGACCGCAGCGGCGGCGAGCGCGGTCAGTTTGATCTCGGCCGTGTAAAAGAGCGCGATGATTGCGACCGCGCGCAGCATGTCTGTCGACATCCGGGGAGCTGATTGCAACAGGCGCGGAGCATGCAAGCGCCCCTGGCAGCTAGGGCCCTGCTGCGGTCGTCATTCACGGCACACGTGCGTGTTGAATTACGCGGCCTGTGGCCTGTGCCGCTGCCTCGTGGAGCCCCCCGCCCCTGTGCACGCACCCTGTCTCCGGCCGTGACGGCGTCCGCGGCCGCCTGCAGGCGTGCGATGATGCACCAAGGATCGGCCCCCCCAGGCCATTGCCTGTGAGGTTTGCCTCATCTTGGCGGTCTCCAGCCACTCGGCAATCGCGGACACCTGATCGTGGGGTATGCGGATCGGGGGACGCAGGTGTGAGAATGTGGAAGCCCCACTCATGGCACCTCGTGATGCATTCGACGCGGCGGTTTGGTGTCACGCGTGCGCGGAGGGTGCTTTGGCAGTGCCAGCGGCTGTGGGAAAGAAGTTGGGTCCGCGGGATGCGCGGCGCTCAAGCCGTGCTGAGCAACAGCTGGCTTTCTTGCTTTCGGCAGGACCCAGCCAGCTAACAAGGTGCTATGTCGCGAGGCCATGGCTGCGCGACTGCTCGTTCGCAGGTAGGAATCGAGGCGCAAGCTGCGGCCGCAGCGGCCCCAGAGGACGGAGCCCGTACCTGCTTGAACTGGGTGGCGGGTATGTCTGGCATCGCGTCGCCGACGCCGTACTTGCGCCACACGTTGAAGGCGTAAAGACTGTTGGGTAGGCGTGGGTGGGATGCGAGCGTGGCGCAGAGTTGGCGAGGACGTGGGTACACGCGCGTGGAGGGGCCGCAGCATCGCCAGCGACTCCGGGGAAGGAGGGAAGGGCCGCAAGCGTCTGTTCGACCAGTGCGGGGACCGACAGGAAACCGATGCGGCCCTGAAGAAAGGCTGAAACCGCGACTTCATTGGCGGCATTGAGCACCGCCGGCGCGGTGCCGCCGGCGTCCATGGCCTCGCGGGCCAAGCGCAGGCACGGGAACGTGTCCAGGTCCCGGATGCCTCGGGAATCCACCGTGCGATGTGCAACACCCGCCATGCCGGGACCACCATACTTATACCCCTACTTCCATAACGCAGACGTTTGAGGTAACCCTTATCATCACTAATGACTGTGGTAGTGACACCTTGACTATAAATGTAACAGTAGCACCAGTGGGTATCAAAAACCCGCAACTCAATGCGAGCCAGCTGAAGCTTTATCCGAACCCGGCTACGCAAAGTGTAACACTTGAAAATGTAAGCCCACATAACCAAACCCTAAACAAAACCCAGGACCAAAACCCTGAACGCACCGTTCCACCAGTTGGTCAGAGACACGTCCAGGTTGGGCGCCCGCGCGCCGACCGCCTCGCGCGTCGCCTTGGTCTCGGCCTCCTTTGCTGTGATCTCGTCGGACTGGAATCATGCGGCAGGCGGTCCTTAGGCGCTGCTCGCAACGCGAGGAGGGGTTTTCC
The DNA here is from genome assembly GCA_002317545.1 of Scenedesmus quadricauda. Classification (NCBI taxonomy): domain Eukaryota; kingdom Viridiplantae; phylum Chlorophyta; class Chlorophyceae; order Sphaeropleales; family Scenedesmaceae; genus Scenedesmus; species Scenedesmus quadricauda. The sequence goes on along the minus strand of NNCB01000523.1, from coordinate 5,147 downwards.
GCGATGGCGTCGGGGTAGCAAAATGGGAGGGTTCGGTGGGACTCGCTCTGCCGGCAATGGTGATGGCAAGGTCGAGCTTGCCGTCGAGGCGATTGCGAACAAGGGTCAGCTTGTAAGAGGGCAAATTGGCGCCGTTGAGCGCTTCGGCTCCCTTGGCAAGCAGGGCCGGCACGAATGCCGGTTGCGTGGCGCTGGGCGATCTGGCGGGCTAGCACGCCGCCGAGCAGCAGCGTAATATGAGCGAGCGGCCCAGTTATGGCGGCCTCAGCTTGGCCGGCCAGGCGGCAAAGTCGCGCCGCTTATGCGCGATCAGCGCCCAGGCCGGCGCCGGCAGGTATGAATCGTCGCGGCCGGTGGTCAGCGGTGTTTCGCGGATCACCGTGCCGGGCGGAAAGGCGTCGTCCAGCTGCCGTGCGATATTATAGGCGGTGGTCTTGTCGCCGCCGCTGTCGGCGTCGCGCGTTGGTGAGCAGCGTTGCGAGGAAGGCGGTTGGCGCGACAGCCAGGGAGGTGGTTGGTGGGCCAGGATCGAAGATGGGGGCCTTGACTGCGGTCCGCGCAGCCACAGCGATGCATCTGCACCGCTGAGAGGGCTGGCGCATGCGGGCTCCAGGCAGCACTGGGCAATCGAGGGGACGCCGCGGTCGCAAAACACGCCGCGCCGCCCGGCCCCGTCCGCCCAGCTCGCCCCAGGTCCACGCGCTCCACATGCAGCGAAGCTTTCGACACCGCTCGGCTTCGCCGGCCGCGCCCGATGCGGCCGCCGCGGTGACCGGCGCAGCGGTAGGGAAGGCCCGCTCAGGTAGGCGGGACGGCCGTCTTGCGGCCTGTCGAGGGAGCTGGAACTGACAAGGCTGTCGGAGTTGCTGAAAGCTGACGCACCTCGGGTCGAACAGGTGTAGATTTCGGCCCCGAGCAATACAGGCGGTTATCCTCGCGTCGGTTGGCCGGGGCGTTGTACTCGGTGCGGTTGGCGCTGGCCTGCAGAGGGGAGGCCGTGGGGTTCAATGGGGTCGCGCAAGAGGGCGGTTGTGCGTCGGATTGCTGGCGCGGCGGCGGCAGCGGCGCTCTCGCCGCCGCGTCGCTGCGGGCAGACGGGGCGGCCCGCAGGAGGGGGCTCCTGCCGAGCGGGGCTCGAGGCGCAGGCGCACGGCGGCACGACGGCGGTCTCAAAAGCGTCCCCGCGCACCCACCGGCCGCGCGGCTGCCGTTGATGCCCATAGACGGTCAGAGAGTCGAGGCCCGTCCCCTTGCCGCGTCCTTGGTAGTGAAGAAGGGTTCGAAAATCTTGGGCAGCACGTCGGCCGGGATCCCGGTACCGGTATCACTGACCTTAAGCGCACAATATCGTCGTGCGACGCCTGCGTCGCCGCCGCCGCAAGGGCAAGCGAAGGGCGAACGCCCGCTCATCTGCTCGGCAAGCTGACGAAGACCGCGAAGGTGCAACCTCGCTTTGATGTCGCGACACGTCGCGCATCGGTGGGTGAGTTCCAACCATCGTCAGCGCCTGGCCGGTTGCCCAAAGAGGTATCGCAAGACGACATACATCAGCTGCTTGCGTGCTAACGGCTCGTGATGCAGCATGTGGGGCGCCCGAGGAGACTGCCACCGGCTGGGGAGCTGCTTGAGTGGGCCACCGGGCGCTCGCCGGGCACATGCAAGGGTCCATGGGTCCGCGGAAGGGGGCCAACGCATCCGCTTGCTTATGTTGGCTTCTGATCCTGTTCTGAGTCCTCTTGGCACGAATGACTAGTGCCGCAGCTTTGAATGCGTTCGCACGTGTCCCGCCGTCCGCCCTATGGGGTCGCAGGTAGCATCAGGGGCAATTGGGCAGCAAAGCGAAAGACATATCGGCCTCGGCTCAGCACGGCACTCATTCCCAGCATCTGACATCGCAGCTGCACATACGGAAACCTGCATGTCATGACAGGGATGGACGTGTTCGGCGACTACGCCAACCAGGAGTTCGACAACAGCAACCTCGATTTCGACCAGTGGCGCCTGGGCGTGGACCAGGCATAATCGAGCCGGAAGGCACCATTGTGCAGAAAGTCGTCGCCGATGAACATGTCCTCGGGCGATGCCCAGCACCGCGGCAGACGGGGTCGTTCCGGTCACCACCATTTGGGCTGGCCTGCCTGGCCAGCCGCCATAGGACACACCGATCACACACGACGGTGCATTTATGCGGGCGCTTGGCACACACCGACATGAGTCGCAGCCCTTCGTGTCAGCGGCGTCAGTCCGCCTGCTCCTGCTGCTCAACGGGTAGCTCGCCGGGATCCGACCAAACTTGCCTGAAGACGAACGGATCCTAGTCGTGTCCCCCTCACCGCTGCGCCAGCGGCGATGTTGCACTGCACAATATAGGAGCGAATTGGCAATTTCAAGAGATTTTTTTGTGCAGCGCACAAAAAATTTCGATCGGTACCCTCTAGCTGGATAATCTCGGGATATTACCGCTGTTTGACATAGCGGCCCGGCGCGTCCTCGATCGTCTCTGCCCTTTTGCTTTGATGACCCCGGCCCTTGTCGTCACCAATAGTGTTCGTGAAATAAAGCGAAGAAGGATCTTCGCGATGCACGACGGTATCTTTATGCGCGATAATTCGCTTAATAATTCGGCACTATCAATTGGTTTTGGATGAAGGCCTTGTGCTTCTGCCTATCGGCAATTTCTTGTAATTGTACCTGTGTGCGGGCGGCTCACCGTCGCCCATTGTCGTGGCTGTAAAGGGAGCTCTCCCTTTCGGTATCTTGGCGTACTATACCATTTATCCAACGAATCGACGCCTCGGCGGATATACCGCCTGAGCCGGCAGTATTGCCTGGTGGCGCTCATAAGATGGCAGGGCATCGCTGGTGAGTCCGCGGCTTGCTCTGGGCCGCATGACAAATTTGTGGATGAGAAGGGCGTTTGATGCGTGCAATTCACGTACCGATGCCTGCCCTGGCCGCGAACGCGGCAGCCACGTTGCATACGACTCTCCGTCAGTCAGCACCTGTCGAGCACAGCATGCCTGAACGTTGTGGAAATTGCTGTGGAGGAAGGGATCTTTGTTGACGATCACCTCGGCGGCCTTGTCCGGCCAGGTCGGACGACGTGCGCGTATGCTTTGCCCGTCTCGTCGCTCCGCGGGCACACTCGTCGCGGCCAGCGTCGCGCGCGCCTCGCGCGCCTCGTCCGGGAGCGCTACGACGAGCGCGCGCGCACGGTGCGCGATCTTCGCGCGGCGATGGGCGCGTCCGTGAGCTATCCCGAGTGGCGGGCGCTGGCGCGGCAGCTGGACCATCGTGATGACAACCGGCTCGGCGGCCGGTGCTTCATCCAAGAGGGTGCGTCCCCGCCCGGCTCGCCAGCCACGCTTGACGCGGCCTCGCAAGCGCTCTGGCCAGCACATCTCTTTCGCTTGAACGCATGATTAATCCGTCCCGCACAGCCTCGTGGCGATCACGATTGAGAAGTCACGCTGCGGGCTGTTGACGGGGTCGGCCATGCACATCCAGCGAGCGGGGCGGAGCGAGCGGAACTCCTGCAGGCCAAGCAGCCCGACCGGAACGCGCTTCAACTTGATCGACATGCCATAGTCGGTGCGCGCGGTGTCATAGAGCTGGTAGCCGATCACGACGACCATCGCGATCGTCGCCATCACCGCGAAAACGTGCGAGCCAGAGCCGCGGCGCGGACCCCACCAACACGGCCCACGACGGAACTTGGTTGTGAGAACCAAGAAATCAAGGAGGGGTTAGCCCGACGGCTTGACGTCTCGTCTGACTGGAAGCGCACGTCCGCAGCTGCAGTGTCGCGCCAGAGGCCCGGTGCCCCTCCGGGGCGGGCGGATTGCCCTGCACCGCCGCCGCTGCGGCAAATCCCAACCGACCGCCCCCAACCCCACCGTGCCGCTGCTTGCGAAACCCCGCAGCCCATTCCATTAGCCCGGTACACGGTGCCCTCAATCCCCATCCGGTAGGCATAGCAATGATGCACCGCTTTAGGATGTTCTTTCTTTAATTCATTAAATGATATTACTTACATCACATTACATTCACGGGTAGCATAAGCCAGGAATTTAGATCCCCTGTCCCTGAATTCACGCAGTCAGCCGGAGCGGTAAACTTGGCGTTGCCAATTACCCCATTAATGGTACCGACATCCGCCAGGGATGGCACTGTCCGGCAGGGGTTGGGGGTGCGGTGGGGACGCGGCGGACGTCCCGCTGAGCACGGGGTCGCGGAGACGCTTCGCGCAGGTGGCGACCATGGCAGGCAGTGCCTGCCTTACTTCAACGCCTTGAACGCGCAGGCGCTGTCACATCGTCGCCCATGCGGCGCTTCTTGTCTTCCTCGTACCGCTACTTGCCCGGATGCTCCACGCTGGCTGTCGCCCTGAAGGCGAGGATCAGCAATGAGGAGAAGCTCTCGGTCTTCAGGTGACGTGGGGGAGGGCGGGTGGGGCGGGATCGGGGTGGCGGCGCCGGGGCGGTGCGTGATCGTGCACGACGGCACGGGCTCTGGTGCTTGGGGGCAAGGGCACCGCGGCAGGTGGTTTGCCTCGACTTCGCTGATCTGGCCGCGCCCGTCGCTGATCCGCCAATGACGGCTGATCAACTGAACCGCAGTTTCGCCGTGATTTTCGACGCGGACATGATAGGCCCAGATCGTCTCGTCGCGCGCCGCATAGCCATGTCCGCCGCGATCCTGCACGACCATCCGGTAACCGCCGGCCGAACCGATCCCCTGGATCAGCGGCGGCGGGATGATCACGATCTGCGCATCGGTGATGTCGGCGGTCCGCTTGTGCGCCTCGGCCATGATGTCCTCGAAGGTCACGCCGAGCTTTTTCCGCTCTTCGAACGATTTGAGCGGGAAATAGGCGGCGGCCGAGTTCGACCCTTGCTTCAGGTATCTACAACACAGACCACCCAATTGATCACACATACACACTCATGGAGTAAGTCGAGGTTGAATGTGCATCTGTCCCTTCAACGAAAAACCGCCCGTCCGCCCATGAAACGTGGACAAGGCGCTGTTAGAACTCCTCATGCTGCCGCGCGTGCTGGCGAGCACAACGGCGGAGGTCCATCGTGGCGTCGCTCATTGCCCGCGAACTACCCGAAGTCGGCGACATGTTTGACAGGTGGGCGGTG
>NNCB01000522.1:0-16811 GCA_002317545.1 Scenedesmus quadricauda | reverse complement strand
GGCTAGCGCGGCGCGCTTCACGCCGCCCGCCGGCCGCGCCGCGGCGATCGTCGCCGAGCCTTTGGCGCCGGCCCCAGCGTCGCCGGCCCCAGCGGCCGCGGCGACACGCTCGCCGTCGGTCCTCGGTGGCGGTGCTGTCGGCGGCGGCGGCGACTTCCCGACAGCTTACCCCGACAAGGGCACAGACGCGCTGCCCGGCGGCGTCGGCGACGTCTTCCAGGGCCTGAGCGACGTCGAGCTCGAGGCGCTCCGCGGCCTGCAGAAGCTGCGCCTGAGGAGTTTGAGGCCGCCGCCGCCGCCGCGGTCGCTGCGAGCGGCGTCGCCTTCGGCGCCCTGCAGCAGGCCAAGCTCGCGGGCTTCGACGGCAGCGCTGCGCTGGCCCTGCTTGGCGGCGCGCCGCAGGAGCAGCAGGATCCAGAGGAGCACCAGCAGCGGCCGCACCACGGCCACCGGTCTGGCGGCAAGAAGGGCAAAGGCCAGGGGCGCATCCGAGCCTGCGCAAGGCGGAGCACCGCATGAGCCGCGCGACGCGGCGGGGGCCGATGGATGAGATGCGGCAGCTGATGCGCATCCTGACAAAGCTGCTGACAGCGGACAATGGCGTGCGGCAGGTCATGGTGGAGGACCAGGTGGGACCTCGCGATTGAGCCCGCCTATCGCCACGCGCTCGTCCCGCCCGAAATGCCGAAGAAATTGCTCGTCATCGGATCGGGCGCGATCGGGATCGAATTTGCGAGCTTCTACAGCGACATGGGATGCGACGTGACCGTGGTCGAAATGCTCGACCGCCTCGTGCCCGTCGAGGATGCCGACGTGTCGGCCACGGTGGCGGCAACCGCGTGCCGAGTACAGATTAAGGAGTACCTGCCTACTACCTCGGGGCCGGGGCACAATGCCAGAGTGGGGCCTGCCCAACGGATGGGGCTTCACCTCAGCGGTGCGGGCGGACACGAGGAGGGCTATGCACGCGGGTCGCTGGACGGCTTGGGTTCGGCATCACTGTCCTCGAGCCTTCGCTCCATGTTGGCAGTGGGCAGCTGGAACCTGGGCATTTCGTGCAGCACGGCCTTACCGGTACTCGCCCGGCCTGCAGCAGCATGCAACTGAGGTCCGTCGCCAACGCTGTCTCGCAAGCCAGTGCCGCTCTGCGGGCCCCAGCACGTGTGACAGTTCCCGCATCGCGTGCGAGCTTTCATCCGGTGCACCGGCCGGCTGATCTTCCAAGACGAGGCCATGGCCATGCGAGGTCGACAGCGGTGCGCAGCTGGGAGCCGGGCACCGAGAAGCGCAAGTCATTGGCGCGCGACCGCACGATCGCAGACTGCCACGTCGCGCCTTTCGAGGTCATCGACAGGCCATGAGCAGAGGCTCGCAGCCGCCCACGCCGACCCCCGCTCTGCCCGCCCCGCCTGCAGGCGTCCACTGCTGGAACTGGCCGGTGCCATGACGCTGGACGGTTGCCGCAACTGCGCCAAAACGCCGCCGCCGGCGACGCCGCGGCAGCAGCTCACCAAAGAGCTGCTGGCCAACACTGGCAAGCGCGCCGCCAGCAGCAGCGACGTGGGCGTCGCAGCTGCATCCTCGGCAGCCCCCGTGAGCGCAGCCGTGGGCGTGGCCACGGATGGGCCCGCACCGGCCCTCGCGCCTGCCCCGGCCCCCGTGGCCGTTCCACCCGCGGCTGGCCTAGCGGCAGCTGCGGCATTCGCCACCACCGCTGCCGTGGCGGCCCCCACTGCTGCAGTGGCGACGTCGCCAACGCCAGAGGAGGACGACGGCATGGATGCGCTGCTCGGGGGTGGGCTTTAGATCCGAGATGCCTGAATCGACCGCAACTTCAAGGGGCTTCTTTCGTTGGGGGCCGAGATCGGTTTGCTCTGCGCTCGCCCCTGGTCTGATCGCCTTTGCTCACCAACTCCGCTTCCGCTCACCCATGCGTTCCCCTGTCAGGGCGCGCGCCGCACCGGAAGCTCATACGCGACGTGCTCGACCTTGTGGCAGACCGCACGCCTGTCGCAGCTGCAGCGTGTCCGTGGTCGTGTCGGCGCTGCAGGTGTCGGAAGGCCACGCAGGGGCGAGCGGGCGACGGGCGCGAGGGCGCGAGGAGCGCTTGCCGCGCGGCGGCGGTGCCGCGCTTGCGATGCGTTTTACACGGCGCCGGCGGCGGGGTCCGCCAGTCGCAAAGCGGCGAACCCGCTGCGTACGCGCATTTCCTGCGCCACGGGGTCGCCAGCCGCGGGCTGGGAGACGCCTCAGTGCAAACCTCTGTACGCTCTTGAACTGAGCAGGTGCCCCCTCACCGCGCCCGCCCCCGTCCCCGCGCAGATGGCGGCCCAAAAGCGCGCATGGAGACAACGACGCCCGCGTCGCCGCGGAGGTCCGCAACCGCGGGACACCGCGCGCACCATGCTGCTGCAGGCGGACCCCACCACAAGTCACGCCCCTGCACGTTGGCGCGCTCGCGGCGCTGCAGCAGCAGCAGCTGCACGCGCTGCTGGCGCAGCAGCAGCAGGCCGCTGCCGGCGCCGGTGCCGGCGTGGGCCTGGCCGGCGGCAGGCCTGCGGGGGCGACGGCGGCAGCGGCCGCGGCGGCGGGCTGCTGCCGGGGGTGGCAGGCGTGCCTTGGGACCGTGTCGGCCGGTGCCGGCGCGACGCTGCCTGCAAGCCTGCAGGCGACGCTCGCTGGGATGCCGGGGATGCCACTGCCTTTCTCTGCGCCGTTGGACGTCACGATCCGGTCGCTGTGGGCGCCGCCCCGCTGCTGACCGGGCGGGAATGCGGACGGCAGGCGGACCTCGATGCTGCCTCCTTTTTCTTTAGCGCGGCTTCAGCGCTGACGAGCGGCGACGACGGCGAGCGGCAGCGGCGGAGACGACGTCGGGGACGGCGGCGGCGCAGCCCAGGCGGCCGCAGCGGCGGCTGTTGCAGCGGCCGCGGCTGCGGTGGCTAAGGACGTGCAGGGGGCCGACAGCAGGGGCGCGCTGGGCCAGCTCCGATGCAGGTAGACGGGGCCGGCGGCTGCGGGCACTCGTCTGGTGCCAGCGGCCCTCTGGCCCCAGGCAGCTGGCACTGGCTTCCGTGCCTGCCGCAGCCGGGCGTGTATGGCGGTCTGGCGGCGGCCGCGATGGAGCAGAATGCCGCATGAACATTACCGTTGGTGCGACGCGGGCCGGCATCCCAAGCCGCCAGTGGCAGCCTTCGAGTCTGCTCGTACCAGTTTTGGGGGCTTGCCATACTCCTTCAAGCGGCAGGCTGCAGCGGCATCCACACAGGGTCCGCCGCAACGCATTGATGGGTGCCGGAGAGGCGGTGGCCGTCGCCGACGTTGCTGACCTGGGCCCGATGACCTGGCGAGCACACGCTGCGCCCCCTGCTGTTTCCCAGTCCTCAAGTCGCGGTCGCCGCAATCTTCGCAACCTGCCCCCCCTGCAATTGTCGCGAGCGTTTCGGTTTCGGAGTTCATCAACCCTTCTTTGTGCCTTTGTGCCTTTGTGTGAGATATTTCTTTTTACGGCACCAGCACCGTGTCCACCGCCTGCGCCAACGTCTCGGGATAATCCAGCGTGTAGTGCAGCCCGCGGCTTTCCTTGCGGTGGAGGGCGCTGCGGACGATCAGGTCGGCGCATTGGAGCAGGTTGCGGAGCTCGATCAGGTCGGTGGTCACGCGGAAATGGCCGTAATAATCGCTCGACCTCCCCGCCAGGAAGAGGCGAGAGCGTTTCTGGGACTGCACGAGCAGCTCTGCGACCAGCCCCAGTCGAGCAGCGGCGTCGCGCTGGCCGCCCTCGTCGGCCAGGGATTATGTGCGACCAATCGACAGAAGAGTACCATTGTGGCATGTCTCGCGTGCGCTCAGCTGGTGGTCCAAGCACAGGGCGGTGGGGCACAGCGTAGAGGGGTGGGCGCCGCGGCCGCCACACGTCAGCCAAGCTTAGGACCAGTCCGTCATCACAGCAGGGGCATGCGACCTCAATCCCCGCATGCCATCACGGCACGTTGAACGAGATACACGTACGAAGCGTCCCCTCACTCGCACCGCGGGCGCCGCGCCGATGCTCTGACCGTGCCAGACCCCGAGCCGCTGCAGCAGCTGCTCGCTGAGAAGCTCGCCCTCCCTCCCTCAGCCTTCGAGCGCCTCTGGCCCTCCGTCGCGGCCCCCTGGGCGGACGCAGCTGCGCGCGACCCGCGCGCCGCGTGCGGCGAGCTGGCGGCCGGCCTGGACGCGCTGCTATGCGATCTCATGCCGCACGACCGGGAGGCTCTTCAGCGCAGCCCGCGATCCTCGTGGCGTCGCACGCGTCCTGGTGTGGCTTTTTCGACGCCAAGAGCTTCAGCCGCGCGGAGCAGAAGGCGATGATCACCAGTGCCCGGAGGTGCGGGCTCACATCAGCGCGGGTCGCAGGACGCACTGTTCCGGGGCGCACGGCTTGCGACCCGCAAGCTCATTTGCGACAGCCTCTTGCCAAGCCTTGTTTGCACAATTGAAGCAGCCAGTGACGGCCGCGGCGCCACCCCTCGGCCGCTACTTCCTGTGAAATATCGATGCGGCCATGGTGCCCATTTTTTGGCTTGCTCGATGCATTCGCACGCGCCCTGCTTTGTCGTACTGCGGCCAGTCGCCACCCGGCTATGACCGCCACCTGCGCGACCTCCGCAGATCGGCGAGCGCCTCGCCCATCGCGGGTTCGAGCGGTTGCTTGCTCTCCGCCAATGTGCCGTCGAGATCGAAGGCGGTCGGCGTCTTATCATATGCCGAGTTCCTTGGATAGTTGAAAAAGAGAGTGGGAGCTTTTCGGGGCGCCTGGCGGCGCTGAGGCACTGTTTGTTTGAAGGCCTGCGAACCGTCAGCGGGCAGCGGTTCGACGTCGGTGAGCTGCTCCCTTCCTTGTCATCACCGTTGCTTGTTGTCCTGTGTGCGCGGAGCAGGGCCAGCCTCGCCCGCCTGCTGGAGCAAGTTCAGGGTAGCGGGCACCGCCCAGGAAGTCTCTTCCAGCATGAGCCAGGGCCGTCCATCAGGTGCAGCATACTGGCGCTTTTCGCAGCAGCAGCAGCCGCAGCAGCAGCAGCTGAGCTGTAGCAGTTGGACCCTCCACATACTAAGCGTGGGTTGCTCTCGCGTGGTGGCGCGGTCGCCAAGGTTGGCAAACGATGCATCGAAGGGTCATGTTGGCCTTGCCTTCGCGAGCGTGTGATTGGTACCCCGTTGCAGTCATCAGCCCGCGTCGCGAATATTTTCCATCACCGTCAGGCTCGTGTCGCCTTCGATCTCATGTTCGGTCCCGTCGCGCGTCACGACAATCAGCTTGGCCATGCTCGTCCCCATATCTTCGTTGTGGCTGGCGCTATGTCGCGCGTTGCGCGGCAAATCAAGCGTTGCTATGCAACAAAGCATGACGCACAAGCGTGAGAATAACCTGCATGGGAGCCAGCAGGGAACACCCATGAGCATGCATCGGCCTGGCACATCGATGGATGCATCAGCCGCAGTGTCGCATCCCTGGGCCATCGAATGACGTGGGTGGAGCTGCCGATGCAGATGAATCAGACAAGAATCATTGCGGGATAACATCAGTGCAGGGACTTTGTCCCAGTGGATATTCAAAGTGAACATTATCGATATTAAAGTTGCCGCTGATCTTATGATCAGTGATGCTGCCTTGCGGTTCGATCTGATCGTCCGCGTTTAAAATCTCAAAATAACTTTCAGAATAGATCATGGCATCGTTCATCGTCGTCATAAATGCGGTGCAGTTGCAGTGATCTGGCACGATACCATGTGGACTTCACGATGTTGACAAGCATATCATGCAAGCTGTGATAGATGAAACTCTCACTAGTGCCTTGTGCATCCCCGCATCAGGCTTCCCAGGCACACCCCGTCGCGGCCGCTGCCGCCAGCCGCCACAACCGCATCCGTATAAGAAGCGAAAGCCCAATCGCCAGAAACACCTCGCCCTGGATGTTGCCGAGTCCCGCTCGGGATCCGATCCAGTAGCGAACTCGTGCTCGACGGCGCGCTCGCCGAACAGACGAATCCATCCGCCGGTTAGCGTTCGTTGAGGATGCGCGCGGTTTTCCTTGCGGTTTCGCGATCAGCCGCTGTCGAGGAGTGGGAAGATCGACGTACACATCGACAATCACGCATCGCGGGCCAGTGGCGCCCTCGCCATCTGTGCGCGGCCAGAGCTGCGTGATCATGGCTCCCGACGCACGCGCGTGATGTGCGAGTAATGTGTGACGCTATACTGCTTCGCGTAGCGCGTCGTGTGTGTGTGTGCGAGTGAGTGTCTTTGTCATGTGTGGTACTCAAGCGTCTGCGTGTGCATATGCCTGCGCAGCGCGCATGTGTGTCTGTGCGTTGTGTGAGAGTGAGAGTATGTGTGTGTGTGTGTGTGTGCGTGTGTGTGTGTGTGTGTCAGTAGAGTGACACAGAGGCAGGGAGGCAGAAAGAGAGAGAGAGAGAGAGAGAGAGAGAGAGAGAGAGAGAGAGAGAGAGAGAGAGAAAGAGAGACAGCAAAAAAGTGTGCGTGCTTGTTGTGGGGTTGGTGTGGCTGAGAGGTCATAGTGTCTTGAGCTGTCAGGCGCTCACGCACAGGAAGACTCAAGGCACAGGTGAATGCCCTAAAACCCTGAACCCTCACCAGCACCAAGGGGAAAGCCCACCACAGCCCTGCACCCAAGCATCCACATGTCAATTTTCTCACGCACACACGCACATCAATCACGCACTTAAGTTGCACACAATAGGTTGCACACCACACAGCTTGACACAGAGTCTGTACGTCTCTACGGCCTGCCCCTCCCCCCACCACACACAGACGACCTGACGAAGCTGTTCAACGACTGTACCGGTGCGGCCAACCCAACCGGCCAACCCAACCGTGGATTTCTCCACGGTGCTTGGCATCAATCTCATGTTCAACGGCGATCTGGATGGGTTTGCCTGGGGCGGAAGCCGCTCGGCCGAGGCGGAAGCGGCACGGCAGGCGCCGAATTCCCGACCACGTGGAACCCGCGCCTGGCGTTCAACAACCCGCGGGCGCAGGTGGAGGCACGAGCTACGCGCTGCCGCAGCGGCAACTGCGACGGCCGCGATCACGGCGGCCGGCGCTGGGACGGGCAGCGGCGCCAGCAGCAGTCGCAGCGGGGGCGGCCCTGAGCCGCAGGCGCCGGCGCACGCCAGCGCCGCGGCGGCGGCGGCCGGCGCGGCCGCAGCGCCGCTCGCGCCTGTGGGCAAAGGACAGGTCCTGGGGTCTTGCATCGGCACGACCGCAGCACTGGGTGTCCTGGCTTTCATAATACGTGCCTACGCCGCCCAGAGCGCGTCCAGTGTGCTAGGGACGGACCCAGACCTGCTTGCCCGCCTGCGCAGCTGCCGCCGGGCCTCGGGTCGGCGAAGACGTGGCCGTCATGCTGGCCGCCGCCGCCGCCGTCACATGGGCGCGGTTGTTGCGCTGGAGAGGTGGGACGACCTGCGGGCCGCGACCGACCGGTCGAACCGGCAGGTGCTCGCGCCCCTGAACTGGGGGGATGTGGCGGTTGTGGCCCGCTGTCGGGGACGTCCGAGGAGCCGCTGTTCCGCGGCGCCCTGATTGCCGCCAGATTCCCTGACTGGCGCGGCGTGCTGCTGTCGGCGGCGCTGTTCGGGGCGCTGCACAACAGCGGCGGCCGGAACGCGGCCTTCGCGGCGTGGGCGGGTGCAGTGGGGGCGCTGTACGGCCGGCCTACCTCTACACAGAAAACATCTGGGTGGCTGCGGGCGCCCATTGCCTCGCTAACTTTGCGTCAGCTGCCATTTGGATCGGCCAAAACGGCGGGGTCGGGCGCATCAGCAGCGACACGGGCGCCAAGGGCTGTTGCTGCATGTCGTTTCGACGCCGACTTTAGTGCGCGTTTGTGGGTCAAAAATGATTATGTCTGTATATGTGTGTTGACATATGCAACAATTCATTCTCGACTTCTGTTATACAAGTTTGCCTAATGTTATGAATTTACAATGGCATTCAGCCGTTTTTCGCATACAGAAAGCACGGCCAAAGCAACTTGCAAAGCTTTCATTGTAGCATGACAGTGAAGGGTTGGGGCTGGCAGCGGGGCGGCAGTGGGAAGATGCGCTAGTGGCGGGAAGGTGGATGGCGGGAGCAGTGCAGAAGGAAGCCTGCTGCATGAGCGAAGTCCTCACCTGCAGCACGCACGTACGCAACTGCGAGTGCGCTTGCCAGCGGATGAAGAAAGCGTGAGCATGAAAGCTAACGACTGAGCGCCTGTCAAATAGGGTGACCCGTGGCAAGTGCGACGGGCGCGCGAGTTCGGGCCATCCATGCAACACCGCCCAGCCGATGCCGAGAGTACATGCTTTGAATATCCAACAGCGCGCAACATCGCAGCCCTTGGCGCGTTACCGCTGATCCTCGCGCGCATCCAGTTTGCCGCGAACATCAGTTTCCATATTCTGTTCCCGACAATCACCATCGCGCTCGGCTGGGCGCTGCTCGGCTTCAAGCTCGCATACAACCGGACCAAAGACGAAGCGTGTCGATGGATGCCTATGCCTGATGGGTGAAGGTTTTCGCGCTGAGCTTTGCGATGGGAGCTCACTGCCTGCGCTGATCCGCAGATGCATCATTGGGGCGAAGGACAGCGCATGCCGCGTCTGCAGGAAGGCGTGGATGGCGCCCAGGTCGTCGCTGGTCAGGTTGCGGAACGCCACCCATGGCATCACGGCATCGGTCATGCCCTGCTTGCCGTTGCGCATGATGGCGATGAAGGCGGCCTCGTCATAAGCCATGCCGGTGCTGCTGCTGCTGGTGCTGCTGTTGGTGCTGCTGCTGCGCGCTGCTGCTGCGCGCTGCTGTGGCGTTGGTGAGTGCCACTGCTGCCACAGCTGCTGCTGGGGCGGGGGCCGCTGAGGCCGAGATGGGCTGCTGAAATGCGCTGAATGTGCTGCTGGTGCGTCCTCACCGCCATCAGGCTGCAGCAAATCCCGCTGCTGCTGCTGCGTCTGCTGGTGACGCGGCGGCAGCCGCTGGTGCAGCAACTGCTCGAACTGTTGAGGCAGCAAGAGGGCATTTCCGCGTCCGCGAGCGCCTGTGACCTGTGCAGGCTGCTGCACCTGGGTCTGCACTGGTGGTGTCGAGGCAGCGGCGGCGCAGCGTAGCCGGCACGCGCGCATACTCCTGTGCGGTAGCCGAATTGCAACCGCGTCATCGACATACCAGGGAACCGCCCACAGCTGACCGGCGATGCGGTTGGTACGACGATGTTGTCGACTTGCTGTGAGCACGCGGTTGGTGCCTACAAACAGCTCATCACGGCTCACCGCAGAAAGGCGAGTGTCGTCACCGCCTCATTCCTCTGCAAAACGAGCATCGTGGCACACTCACGTCAAAATGGCCAGGAGGTGTACGGCCCTTGCGCGGCGCGGGGGGCGGCGCCAGCGGCACCGCGTCGAACGTCAACAGCGGGCCACGCGGGGTGGCAAAGCAACCGTCTACCTGCTCCGCATTTTTGGGGATGCGTGAGGGCAAGGGCGCCTTGTGCTCGCGGAGATGTCACATGACCTGACCAGATCATGCCATGTGCAGGAGTCTCGCCATGTACAAGACTCGAGTGGAGATAGCAGCTGTCATATGTCACGGGCGCTCGCAGGTACGCTGAAGCGGTCCCCGTGAGCGCGTGGACGCACCATCTGTTGTGGCTGCGGCGTGCGCCCCTCGCCGAAGTGCAACATCGCTCGAATAGCCTTCGCGTCCTCCGATGGGTTCGGCTATGCCCATTCAACGCGGTGCCGGGCTTGTGAGGGCGTGAGCGCCTCAAACAGCGTCGAGCATGGTGATGAAAGGCGTGAATGTTTGCATATCATACCGTACTGTGTTTGTGGGTATCGAGCCGAGTGCAACACAGTGCAAGCGGGCCGTCGGGCGAGTAAAGGTGGCTTCAGCACAAAATATGAATCTTTAGATTTGTATCCTAACCCTGCTCACAACAGAATTAACTACAGCTTTGAAGTTAAAAAAGCAAGTACTTCAGAACACTTAGCATTTGGACAGTGATCTGGAAAGCATCAACACCCTGTAGATGCCGCAGTGCTCGGTCCCCTGAAAACCGAAGATCGCCTGCTTGCGGTCGCCGACGGTGAACATCGTGCGGACGCGATCAGCGGTCGTGCATATGTTGTGGAGTGATCTGACGCGCTGGTGGTGATGGAGGTGTCGATACTGCTGGAGTGCGGGGTCAATGTCGACGCCACCATTGAGCCTGCAGGGGGGAGGCAGGTGCGGCACCGGGCCCCATACAGTCAAAAGATTACCTATGCCCAACGGTAAGCGTGCGGAGTTAGCAGGCGACGTATTTTGGTTGATCATTCGGCTACGCAACCTGGCACTCTCAAGCATCCGGAAGCGGTGCATTTCTCCCATACACTGTTCATCAGAACCAGGATTATCTGGCCCACATGGATGTTGGGGTGTGCGCGCCGCAACAAAGCACTGGAAGCACTCATAGGCAGCATGCCAGCAAGGTCCAACCTACAGCGCTGTAGTGAATCGCGACGATTGTACCTGGCAGCAATACGGGCATAGTGAGTTGTACAGCGAGCTGCAGCGAACCATGCTCATGCTGCCCGAGATGGGATTATGAAGGCATCTTCGAGATTCCTTCCAGGATGATCAAACACCGTGCGGCGTCCGATACCATGAAATTAAGTACCACGACAGAGAGAGCACCTGCCACGACCGCTTGCTATATATTAGCCTGGCTCAAGCACCGCAAGGGCAAGTTGTGACGAGACCGCGTCATCCGGCTCTCACATGCACTTTATGGACGCACTGGCTTGGCTCGCATCTAACGCTGAAGCAAGAGGGTCAGCTGCACGGGCAATTGCATTCGGCAGTGCTCCTGTCCTTGCCCCACTCGCGCCGTGTCTCGTCGCGCATCCCTTCGGGGCCGGCCGAACGCGTCTGGTCGAAATTCTCGGGATGGGTCACTGCCTTGACGGCATGGCTGGATTATTTCACAAAACTCCTCGTTTACTGATATGCCTCTCGAAGCTTACGAATCTGATTTGAAAACGCAAAGTGCTATCGAGCGGAAGCTGGCAATAATTGGAGAAGCATTAAGCCAATTGAGAAAAGTTGATCCAGACATAACATTGAGAATGATAAACAAATAATTAGTTTCCGAAATCGGCTTGTCGCATGCGCAGATACGAAAAATAGCAGTGTGGAAAGCAGGAGTTGCACAAGGTCAGGAGGCTTTGTCTTTATGCACAGAGGTACCTTCCGGAAGTAGCCTGTACCATTTGTACCCTTCCGAGCACCAAAGCGCCTGGGCGGTATGCACGATGCCGGCCAACCAGTAGTACCAAAGCTCGAGCAGGGGTCCACGCAGTACGGTATTTGCTGTGCAACAAGAAAGCAGTACAAATTACGATTGTGAAGCGCATGTGGCAAATGAGTGCAATGCAGTGCACCAGTGTGGTTGTGAAATCTTCAGTCGTTGTTGGTCGCTTCTCGCACCCGCACCGCGAACTTCTGCGCGTACGGACGCATCTGGAGCCTGGCCACGCAACCACAGCGCTCCGTTCAGCACCCAGTCGACCCTGCGAACTCGTCAAAACTTAAAAGGTGTCGAAGCTATGCATGCGCATGGACCTCGCACAGAAACTTTCAACGCGCCCTGTTGCAAACTGGAGGGAGGTCATCGGGTGGCTTGCCATACGTCGCTGTACGCCGCAATGAAGCCGATATGGTTGTTTTCTTCGTCGAAGAGCGGCTCGATCACTAGCTCCACCCAGTACTCCTGGCCCGCTTTGTTGTAGTTGATGAGCTCGCCGTGAAATAGCTCTTTGGCCCGGAGCTTTTGCCCGATCTCGCGCCGTACTTCGGGGGTGTTTTCTCGCCCTGCAAAGGTCGACGGGACGCTAGCCACTCGGCGGTGGTGGCGAGGTTCGCCCCTCAGCTTCCTCAGTTCCAGGGGTGCTTTCGGCCTCTCGGGCGCACAAGCTGCGCTGCACCCTCTCTGCGCTGTAACTGCACTGGTCTGAGAGCCGGCAGTGCGCAGGGCGTCTGGGATGCCATCTGCCCTGCGCAAACCACCCTCGCAACGTAGCTCGTGCAGGACTGCACAGCAGGGATCGCCGTGCCCTCCTACGCCCCAATGCACCTCCTCTGCCACTCGCAGCTCCTGTGGGCACTGTACGTCACCGCGCTGCTACAGTGCCAGCAGATTGGCGCAACATGGCCATGGGCCTTGCATTCGCGCAACGGCTCCGGCAGCTATCGCGGGGCTCCACGCAGAGCCACGTCCGCTGGGACGACGGAGTGGCCGCGGCGCCCGAGGCGCCCCCGCTCGCGGCGGCCGCAGCGGCCCTGGCGCCTGGACCTGCCGCCGGCACGTCTCCGGGCAGTGGCGAGGGCCAAGGCGTTGACGTGCGCGTGAGCATCGTGTGCGGCGGCCTGCCCGGTGTCCTGCTCCTCCCGCAAATGCGCGTCCTCGTCAGCGTCGGCGCCCGCGGCCTGCGGGAGGTGTCGCCGACGGAGTTCGAGCGGCTTGGCGGGAAGGGCGCCGCCAAGAAATGGCGCCAGACGATCCAGCTGCAAAGCGGTAGGGGCTCCGGCCGACACCCGCATTGGATAATTTGACGAGTTGTGCATGCGCACGAATCAAGCCAGCAGCGCACGGCACACACTCGACCGCAAAGTGTGATCAGTGTTGCGCTCCGTTTGCATCCGGGATTCGCCACTTCGTACGCGCGCGCCCACCGCGATCGTCACGTCGACCCAGTCATGCCCTACCGCAGGCATGATCTGGGACGCGATCGTCCGCCGGATCGGCTGACGCGCCCACGCGTTACTGCCCCGCATGCCGACACCGAACGCTCGACCAGAGCGGGGTTGGGTTTTACGTCGGCTCTGCTCCTGGAGAATGTCTGCCGCAGCCGGACCAGTGCCATGGCCCCTCCGCATCAGCCCAGTAAGGCAGCAGCAAGCAGCAGCTGAACATCTGCTGAAGCAGCACTGCGCTGCCGCCGCCGCTGCCGCGCATGCAGCTGCCGCCCTCAGACCTGCGGCGCCTCCCCGGCGACGGCAGCCACGAGGTCGAGCGATGGCGACCACCTCGCCGGTCTCGCGCCGCCGCCCCCTCGCCGGTGCAGTTCGTCCGGACGAGATGAGATTCCGTGCGCAAGCTGGCTGGCGCGCGATCCTCCGCGCCATGTCGCGCACTATGGCGCGGTGACGGAATGCGCGCGGCTGGCCGTGACATGCGGGAAGGTCGGCCATGGTGTCCATCGCGCGGGGGCTGGCGGATGGGTCACGCAGAGATGGCGCGGGCCTGCAAGGCCGCGCATGCCGCGACCGGCACCCCTGCGTAGCGAGCCGCACCGACGCCTGAGTCATATTGCATCACCACCGACTCCTCGAGCCCGTGCTGGCGTAGCCATGCGTGAGGTTCCCAGACGCCGCCGCCGCCGCCGATGAAGGGGTGGGTGGCAAGCTCGGCGCGGCCGTGCGGAATGCCGTGCCAGGTCGGTGGCGCAGGTGGATAGGCGGTCCACTATTTACTATCGCCTGCGTCGCCATGATTGCCGCCTTCCTGGGGTCGGCTCTACTGGTGTGCAAGCGTACCGGTCACGAGCAGGAACCCGTGCTGCCGCGCGAGCGGACGACGGCGGCTCCCGTCCGGCTCAGCGGCGCCAGCGCTGCCGGCCACGGCCCCCGCCGCCGACGACGACGGATGGTGGTGGCGTGGAACACGTGGGGATTCTGGCTGGGGTCCATGCGGCCTCCGGAGGGCGGATGTTCCGGAGATAGGGGCGCTCCTGCCGCGATCAACCCCCGGTGAACGAAGGCGTCCCAGGCCGGAGCCAACGCAGGAGAAGCAGCCAGCGCCGGGCATTGTGCAGGTGGAGCGTACGACCACTGGCGCTGGCGGGACACAGCGCTCCTCGACAGTTTCCGGGCGATCACTCGAGCCGCTTGCCACCGGCATCCAGCTCCAACTGCCGCCCCTGCGCGCGCCCCCGGCGCTGGTCAACCCGGCGGGCGCCCGGGACGCGACCGACGCGGCCGCGCGGTCGCAAGGGCCGCCTGACGTGGCGGCGCCGTCGCAGCGGCCGCCCGGCGGTGATTCAGAATCGCGGCCGCAGCGGGCGTCCGGCGTCGGCGGCTCGGCGGCTGCGAGCGTCCCGGACGAGCGGGTGCAGGGGCTCGGAGCCACGGCGTCTGCTGGCCTGGACGGGCTGGGGGACTTGGACGAGCTGCTGAATCAGCTTGCGGTATGACGTCTCCGATCCGGTCCCTGGACGCCCTGATCCACGGCGACCGCAGCCGCTTCGCCACCGGCGACGTCACGCAGAAGCGCCGACCGCGCAACGCTGCGTGCCCGACGCGACGCTCAGGCGTGAGGGCATATGGAACGGGGCACCGCCGCTGCCCGTGTGGAGCCGAGTGAAGTCGGCATTGCTCGGCGTTCCTCGAGGGCTAAGCCGCCAAGCAAGCGCTTGCCATGCTGGGGGGAGGTCAGCCCGCGTTGCCCCAGCACCTCGGTGCCAGGGGGAGAGGGCGCACGACTCGTGCCGCTTGCGTTCGGGCTTACTTGCTGCGACTGGAAAACACCCAGAATGGCTGCGGCTACGCCCTTCCCGCCGAACTGAGTATCCTTTCATCGCTTTTTTTCGGTGTTCCTTGGCACACAATTGCCAAAATTGAAGACACTTGTTTAACAAGAGTTTGGCCTGTGACGATTGCGGCACAGCCTCTAGAAAAATTGGCTTGTGCGCTACCTTTTACCAATTTAGGATCGTTCATAGCTGGTTTCGGAAAACCAGTCAGTCGCATTCAATTTGATCCTTTATCGGACCATCTGTCAATCACCTACGTAGCCGGACTGTGTTTGTCTGAGCACGCCGCTCTGCTTCGCTGACCTGCCTACCGTTGACCGTTATGCTGCGGAGCGCAACGCATCAAGTCGCGCCGACTGCTGGCGCACATCAACGCTTCGGCCAGTCAATGGCAGCTGTACCATGTCTGCTCAGCTCAACCCCCTGTACTGCCAACACAGCAGAACAGGTTAGTACTCGCTTACCTCTGTCGTTCACCTGGCGCACCTCAGCAACGAGTTTCTCTTCCCCATCCTAAGGATGGCTGCTCCGGTTGCAAGGACTGCTTGTGAATTGTTTCAGAAAGAACTGGTTCAGGAAGCCTTGACACAGTCTTTCGTGAAACTGAACCCGAAAATAATGTTTCGCAACCCGGTCATGTTTACCGTGTGGATCGGAACACTCGTCATGCTGATTGTCAGCTTGTGGACACTGTTTGGTGCAGAGGGACAGGGAAGTGCCCTCGGTGGGCCAGATCCTCCTGGCATCTTCGTACACATCAGGATGATCTTCACAGTCGCCGCAGCCCTGGTCCCCTTTGGCTTGCGTTCTAGCAGAGGTCGACAGTGGTCAAGTCCCAGCCACTGACGCGGCTGCATGGGGCTGCCAGTCTATGGGTCTGCATCAGGTATGTCTAAATGATGCCTGCGCTTTCAGGCTGCTCCAGCTTTGAGGTGAGCGTGTTAATGTCGCTGTACTGAACCATAAGGCATTGGTGCGTGGCTTTCACATCAAGTGACCTGTATCTTTGTCCTCGTAGAATTAAAGGTGCTGGTTGTGCCATCAGAGCGCACTTTCTGCAGGCACCTGCCTGTCACTCTGTGCGTCCAGAATTCGGTTTCGCCTTTCTGCAGTTCGTCTCGGCTCACTACACTCTAGCCGATCTGCTCATCTTGGAGCACAATGGCATTACTTCGTGTCATCGTACAATACAATACAAAGTACCATAAGGTGCCTTCAAAAGCGGTCTGGTGACTGAGGATGCAGCGGCTCGTCGATGGAGCAGCACGAGCAGCAACAACCCCTTTCTGCCGGTCAGGGATCGGCAGAAATATCAGATATAGCTCCTAAGCAAGGCTGGGTCACCGTCGCCTGGCACCGCGCGAAGCCATCATCAGCGTCGAGCCCGGGGCGCAATCTGCAGCCGGGCAAACGTGGATAAGGAACTCGGATATCATTGCGAGCGCAAAGGCCGTGCTCAGCGCGGCTGATCTTGGCGAAAGTGCAGTCGTCGGATGCGGCAAGGCCCCGTAGACCAGCCAACAGATCACGGAGAAGCGGGATATCAAAGATCCCAGCGATCAGGCGGCTCTGAGACCGGCACAGCCTCGGGCGCGGCAGGCATGAGCAGCGGTAGGGACGGAATCGGCGGCGGTGGCGGCGCAATTGACTGGCTGGCGAAGGCGGCAGCGACGGTCCCAATTGCGCTCCAAGGAGACTCAAAACAGTCCAAGCCAGCCTGGAAGAAGGTAAGACTTGATTTTGGGCATGTCGGCTGGACAATTGACCGGTCAATCACGCATGCGCCACTAGTCACCAGCGCGGTGCGGCATCGCTCTTGCGGGACACCGCGACGCGGGTTGACACAACCACTATCGCATACCATCGCTTGCGGTCGCCTGCATGCCGCGGCTGCCTGAACCCCGGGCGCGCCCAGGACCTGAAAAGGGAGCAACCCCCTCCAGCTGCTCGCAACGGCCGCCGAGGGCCCGGCCGCATCTGGCACCGCCGCCGCCGCCTGGCCGAGCCTTGGGCGACTCCAAGGATGCCGCTAAGTAGAAGAAGTGAGACGAGCGTCTGCGGCGTCGACTGAGCATGCAGGGCACGATCTCTCTTCTTGTGCGGGCAGCAGCGGTCTCCCGTGGTCGTGTGTACCTGTGGGGAGCATTGGAGGGGGAGGGTCTGGAGGAGTGCACGCCTGCAAGTGCAGGAAGCTA
>NNCB01000521.1:0-16814 GCA_002317545.1 Scenedesmus quadricauda | reverse complement strand
ACAGCATCGACCGATTTGTATTGCCCGCCCTTCGCAAGGCAAGGCAGGCCCTCGTCAAAGCTCGCCGCCCGGCCGGTCCACGAAGCTCCACAGCACCATGTCCACCGCCTCCACAGCAGACTGCAGCGCCCAGTAGTCCGCTCGACGCCGACGCCGCCCCCTTGCCGCCGCCACCGCCACCGCCGCGCTTGCTTGCGTCGCCGCTGGGCGTCAGCCGCTGCACGAGCTTCGCCACCGCCTGGTCGTCCGACCCCAGGGCGGTGACCGCGTCGAGCGCGCTCGGGCCGGCCGCGGCGCCGGCGCGGGCGCGGCCCGAGGGCGCCGGCGGGAAAGGGGGACCACGAGGGGTGCCGGGGGTTTGCTGCGTTGGTCATGAGCACGCAACGAGGCAGCTCCATGCTGACAAGGAAATGCTGGAAACCACGTCCTCCTGGGACCCATCACCTTTGCGTTCAACCAGCGTCAAGCGGCGAACACTCCACTGGAAAGTCCGGCGCTGAGACCCCCGTTACAAGCTTTTCCCGCGTGCCCCGCTCACCGGCGGCTCCCGCCTGACCAGCCGGTGCAGCAGCTGCATCCCCCCCGCCCGCTGCAGTGCGCACGCCCGCCCGCTCGCCCCGGTGGCTGGCAGCTCGAGAAGCACGCCCAGCGCTGCCCGGTGGGACGGCCCCAGCGGCGCCGCCAGGCGGGCCGCGAGGTCGGGCAGCACTCGGCCCCACTCGGTCTCGCCAAACGCGTCCAGCAGCGCAGCGAGCGCGTCGTGCAGCTGCGGCAGCGCGGCGGCGCGCGCGCGCGGGTCGGCGTGGAGGTGCAGCAGCGCGTCCGCCGCTGGCGGCCGTGGCCCTCGGGCAGCTGAAGGGCGGGCAGGCGCCGGCGGACGACAGCGGCCAGCGAAGCCAGCGTGCATCCGCAGGCGCGAGGAGGCGACGCCACGCGTTCCCTGCTCAACGCCGCAAGCGCCTGACGGCGCCCTGCTGATGCGCCTGATGCGTCGATGCGCGGCGGCACCGCCGCCGCTGTCGCTTGCATAATATCCCGCCCCCGCCACGGCTGACCGCAAGCGCTGGCGCCGCAACCGCCATTAAATTGACTTTAACGACCTTTCTTTACAGACAAGCGATCAAATTCATTCGGCGGCCGGGTTAAGGGAGGTCCGCCGGGCGGGGGTTGCAATTTGTTCCAGCGTCACGAACCCATCGCGGGCATGTCCGGCAATGCGGCCGCGCTCGCGATGTCGCAGGCAATCGCTTTGCCCCGCGCAGGTGCACCCCCCCTCCGTCAGCGCTGCGCGCTGCCACCTCCCCACAAGTGGGGAGGATTGCGGTTCCCCTCACCTGCCGCATCGGGATGATCTCGTAACACCCCACACGCTGCTGGCATCGTGCGCCAGCTCGGGCGTCGTCTGATGGCAGGCTGCCCAAACACCGCCCGCGCGGTCGCTTCGTCGGCGGCCGCGCATCGCAGCGCGCGGGCCAGCGCAGCCGGAACGCCTCCCATGGGGTCAGCTGCGGCGACAGCTCAGCCAGCTGCTGGACGGCCGGCAAGGCCGCAACGTCGATGACGGGCGGCGGCTGGTGGCGGCAGCCGTGGGAGGGCGTTGAGGATGGTGGTTCGGGGCCAAACGGCTTCGTCCCTTGCGAGCGTGCGAGCATCGTCGGACGGCTGCACGCATGCAGGCTGCTTGCGCGCGTCCCATTTCGCAGCTCAGCATGACCTCAAGTCACCACATGTCCGGCATGCGCGGCATGCATGGAGGTCGCCATCGCGGGCGCCTGCCCTCGGCTGCGCGTGGCGCACCGGCGCGGGCTGACGACCGCCTCGAGCGTCGCTGGCTCTGGCGCTGCCGTCTACCGGCGCCGACGCCGCCCGCCAGTTCGCCCTGCACCTCCGCCTCCATCCACTATGTCGGCACCATGCCCCGGCGACGGGCCGCGGTTCGCAACAGCTTCTCGGGCGTGATCGCAGGAGGCGACTCGGCTTTTACGCCGAAGCATGCGGTGACGCTCACGGCTGACTATACCTTCCCGCGCTCTCCTTCGGCGAACTGCGGGTCCATTTCGATGCGAATACGGCGGGCAATTATTTCGCCAACGGCACGGTCGACGCTGCTGCCGGGACCGTCGAACGATTTCAGATCGGGACCATCGAGGCGCGCAATCTCAGAGTAGTGGCTGGCACGCCAGACGCCTTGGCCCTTTTCGGTGCGACATAAGAGAATTCTTCGGGCAAAGGCGTCGTACGCCCAGCTTCGCGTCTGGCATCCGGACCGAACCATTGGTCGATCGAGTAGAATGTGCCTCTGCCACGAATGTCGAAATAGCGGCCACCGACCGAGGCCTGCCAAGCATCTGTGAAATTATATTTCAGCTCCCCGAACACAGCAAGCTGGCGCGAGCGGCTGCTGTCTTCGATCAGATATTCCTTGTCGTCGTTGAGCGCGCGCCATGATATTCGCTTCGAATGCCGCCTGTGTGGAAGGACGATCTTTGGGCCCGTATGGGCTGCTGCTTCTGGCCTTCATCGTAGCTGCGGCCAGATGGAAGGCGCGGCGACTGGGCAGGAGCTGCACGACACGGATGTCGGCGATGACGCAAGCCGACCAGGGGCGCGAGAGACGCGGAAGAGCTGAAGGTCGTTTTTTGGATTCGCGAAATTTCGGCAGGTGGACATCTCATCCCATGCCCTGCATTAACAATGTTGGAGCAGGCCGATGCGGATGATACATTCACCGTGGAGATCCAGGATCGCAGCCGACGCGGTGGCGGGGACAGTTCAGCGCAGTTGAGTCTTCTTAACGTGCAAGAGTGCGTCGTGCGTCCGGCCTCAACCACGCATCAACGCTGTGGATGCAGCAGACAGATACCCCTCATCCGCCCCTCGGGCACCGTCTCTCGCAAAGGAAGAGGGGGACAACGATAAGCTGGTGCGATCCCCCCAATTAAAACCCTTCATCCTGGTCTCTACCGACTGGCTCGTCCAACTGGGGGCGTCGGACCTGCGGGTCGTCGATGCAACGAAATTCATGGCCGATTCGGGACGCGATGCGCGCGCCGAATATGAAGCGGGCCACATCCCGGGCGCGGTGTTCATGGACCTCGCCGAACTGACCGATCCGTCGAGCGCTATCGACAATATGGCGCCGCAGGCCGAAAAATTCGCCAGCCGCATGCAGTCGCTGGGTCTCGGCGACGGCAGCGCGCATCGTGATGGACACCGACAGCGCCGCGAGGCGCCGCCCGCGTCGTCGGCGGGAAGGCTACCTCATCCGACGTACGCAGAGTTCGATCGGGTGCACTATCCGCCGCCACTGGCCCAGGAGGACTGGCGGACCCCGCCCGCCTTGTGGCGCAGATCGCGCAGTCGGACGAAAACGAGCGCGTACGGGCCGCTGCGACGCCGGCGACGGCGACGAAGCGCAGAGCCAGTGTCCAGGTCGCGGCGCAGCGGGCTGACGTTGTGGCGCGGAGCAGGCACGGGGGCCGTGTCGGGGATGCTGGGATGGCCAACGGCGGGGGTGGCGGCTTGGAGGACGACCGGCAGGCGGATCCATAGACGTACGGCGCCGCAGTGGGGCGCTGGCGACGAGCAGCGGCGCCTGCTGCGGCGCCTTTCGCAGCGGCTCGAAGCGGTGATGCGGCGGCGACGGATCGGCTGTGGTGTCGGATCACCCAGGCTTCGGTGCCTCCATCCTTGTGCGACCCTTCGCCGCCCTTGGGAATCCTCATCAGCACATAGAGCAGCTCGCCGGCCCGGCGCCGTGTGCCTGATTTCCAGACCTCCGACAAGCCCGTCAGCACGACGGGTGCGTTCGCTGCGACGGCGGCGGCCCCGGCCGTCGTCGCGGGCGCTGCGGCGGCATCATTCTGCGGTGCTTCGGACGCATCGGCGTCGCGATTTTGTGCGGCGATCAGGGCTTCGTCGGGTTCGACCGACAGAAAGCGCCAGACGCCGTAAGCCGACGCCAGCAACAAGGTTACGATGACCAGCGTCCAGGTCAGCCGCGCTCGGCGCTCAGGTGGCTGCCAGTCGGCGTTCGTAAAGCGGCCGCGAGCCATAGGCGTCCCCCTGGTGACAGATGAACAACCGCTTGCAACCACGCGTGTGTGTTGGTGCCGGTGCACGTGAGCTCCAGCTGGCGCGGGAGGCTGTGCGGGAGCTGACGACGCAGATGAAGGTCAGGGCTCCGGAGGAGCCCGGGCGTAACGGCGCAGCGGCACGGCTCTTCATCACGTTCGGTCCCGGTTCCGCGCACGAAGAGAGCGCCATCCGAAGCGGTTCGTCCGCCGGCCAGATGAATGGTCCATTCGGGCACTTTTGTCGGATGCTGCGATTGAAATGCCCGGTCGCAACGGTTCCTGGCGCAGGCAGCTGGAGGAGATGCTGGAACTGCGCCTGTCGGTCGCATGTCGCAGGACGGTTGGCCAGGACGGCCGCCTTTGAGCGCACGATCGGTCGCGGCGACTGGGACGGATTGGAATGCCGCGTCGAGGCGAATTGCGACGCGGTGCTGCAGATTTTCGCCGATGCGGGCGTCAGGGACCTGCCTTCACTGGCTAGGGTTGCCGAAGCTATCGGCGCTGTGTCACAGCGTGTTGAATGCCATCAATCCGGGTGGCCGGGCGCGACCCGTACCTCCCTAGCGCAGCAAGTACCCCGCGGGGGCAGCAGCAGCCGCCCGCCCGCGACCAGCAGCCGCGGCAACGACGCCCACCCGACCTCGGCGACGGCTACGCGCCGCCCCGCCCGCCGGCTGGCGGCCAAGCTGGCAGCCGCACGCAGTCGCCGAGGTACGTGCGGCCGCGCGGGTCGGCGCCCGCGTCTGCGGCGTCGTCGCCGCGGGCTGGGTCTGCGCCGCGCTTCGACCCCACAGAGTACGTCAGGCAGAAGCGAGAGCCGAGCTCGCCGCCGCGACTGCCCGCGGGGCGGTGTTCGGCGGCGGCGGGGCCGGCAGCAGGGGCGCGACGCCCCCGCGGTCGCGGGCGTCGTCGGTCGCGGCGTCGCCGGCGCAGAGCCGGCCGGGGTCCAGGGGACGCAGCGGCTCGGCCGGCGGTGATGGCGGCGGGGCCGTTGGCGGCAGCCGGCAGGGCAGCGTGGGGCGGCAACGGGATGGCAGCCGGCAGCGGCGGCCGCCAGCCCTGCGTCGACTGCGGCATTGTAGCGCTGGTCCGTAGCGAGCACGCGAACATTGCGCACGATGGTTTCGGCGGTGAAGATCTGGTCGTCGGGGTAAGAGCTGCCTTCCTTGACCTCGATCGTCTGCGCCAGCAGGACGTCAACGCGGTCGCCCGGAAAGACGAAACCGGCAACGCCCTGTTCCTGGCTGACCTTCACGGTCACGGCGCGCATCCCCGGGCCGAGCGCCGCGGCGAGGAAGCCGCGATCGTCGGGATGGAGCGAGCGCGTCCTGCTCTGCGGCGGCGCCGGTGACGGCCATAGCGGTAGCACCTTTGCCGGCCAGGCCCTGGCAGTGCCCCGCTGCAGCGGCGCTGCTAGTCAGTACTGAGGCCGTGCGGTTCGGCAGGATCGTCCGCGTCATTGCGCGGTGCATTGCGGATGCAGGTGGTGGCGAGCGCAGCGCGGCGAGCCATCGGAGGGGGTAGCGGCGACGGCGTGTTTGCGGATGCGAGCCGAGATCGTCGCTGACTAGCGCCTGGCGCACTGCAGAGCTTCCGCCGCACAGCAAAGGCCGGCGTCGCGGCGGCGGGCGGGGTTTTTCGCCTGGCGAAGGCAAGATGCTCGCCCGAACGCCATGGAGATGCCCTGGGCGTCGAGGACGATCTGTGGCGCACTGTTGGCGCACCGCGATTCGTGAGTGATGACCGGCGGCCTTGGGAATAATCGATGCGCCTGTTGAGCAGGCGGGCTTTAGAATCAGGAGGCTTGACATTGAGGGACTCAGTAAAGGTTGGGCCACAAAAATACGCGCTGCTGCCTCCGCGTTCCAGCCGGCATCATCCGGGCACGCTGGCAGCCTGAGACAGAGCTGCAGGCCGCCTCATACAGCTGAAAACAGTGATTCCCACACCGGAAAGCTTTCTGTTGGGCACGTAGGTTTACTGCGCGGGTTAGGTAGTGGCCCTGGTGCGGCCGAGCCCTCACCCTTGTGCAGGTGCTGCGGGAAACCTCACTGACTGTAGACGGACGGCTGGTCACGTTGGGTCCATGCGGTGCCTTAGCACAGCCACTTGCCCACTCATTTCCCGCAAGTGTAATGCGACCGACTTTTGACCGCCACCACCAGGCCCCAACTGCAGAAGCGATCATTGCCGAAGCAAAGCCTGCAGCAGGTTGCAAGGCGGCTGAAACACTGGTGGCGCCGTTCTGTTACATATACTTGCCGGGGATACGCTTTCCTGCGCCTCTACCAACTGGTCGAAGCTCTTGATACGCGCCTTCGACTTGGCCTGACGGGCTTTTGGCGATTGCCGTATCCACTCGAGTCGTCCTTGATCGCCTTCGGCGACCGGCGTCCTCGGCGCATCCTGTTCGAGGCGCTGTGCACGTCCCTGATGCAGCGAGCACCTTCCTTCGCGACGGAGTGATGCACGCGGCGGCGGGTCGGCGGGCGATGCACGCGCAACGGAGCGCAAGCCATGGGCGGCCCGTGCTGTCCTCATTGACATGGAACCCAAGGTGTGCGCATGCAGTACGCCGAGCTGCAACTTTGCACATGCGTCAGCTACGTGTGCGTGCTGGGCTGCTCGAGCGCATTCCCCAGCCACCTCACCCTGTACCGAGCAAGCCGCGCCTGTCGCAATTTCTCCCAAGCATACATCTCGCCGCCTGCATGCGCTCGACCAATGGACATGCACGTGCATGTGCGCCCCACGCATGTTCCTCACCCAGCCATCTGCCCGACACATGCGCCGAAAAACAGGTAATACGCTGGCGATTGCCTTTGCCGCGACCGTGGTCGCCCGGCTGAACCGGTTCGGACCGTCGCTGACGCCGCAGCATACGGCAATGCAGATCACCGGGATCATCGCCACGCTGGGCATATTGTCGATCCCGCTTGCGCTGTCGCTGAACAATATCGCGCGCGAAGTGCGGGCGCGGACGATCGTTCAGTCCGACCTGGGCGAATTGCTGAATAAGCGGGACACGCTGCCCGCTGCCGGCCGCACGGCAGCCCCTGGAAGACCCTGCACCTGTCGCGCGATAGCCGCTGGCTCGAGCGAGAGGCACAGCACTAGCGAGCGTTGCGCGCCGCTGACCATCCCAGCAGGCACGCCGCAGACGCCATCCTCGCCTGCCAGGTGCACACCCCGGCACTCCACCCGGTCGCTTCGCAGCCGGAGGCGGCGATCATGGCTGGAGGGCTTCTTGCTGCTGCAGTCTGTGGCGGGGAGCACGGGGGCGGGGCTGGGCACATACCTGGCAGAGGCGCTGGCGGACGACTTCAGGCAGGGCCGCTGGTCACCGTGTGCGTGTGGTGGGTGCCGCGCTGGGGGCTCTGGGCGGCACTTTTGACCGCAGGCGGGGCGGTGTGCTGACCGCTGGGCGGCACATGCATGTGAGGGCCGAAGCGACACACGCAGTGCCAGGAGTATGGCGGCTGACCCCAGCGGTCTGTCTGTTTCGAAGCCCCCAGCAGCTCCAGCTGCGTGAGCACACCGCCGCGGCATCACACGCGCGCACCCCTTGTCCATGAGCGTGCCACCAACAATCACCACTGGCTCTCCTTAGAAGCACCTGTTCCACCCCCTCACTGTACGCCGCCCGCTGCCCCGACCTCTCAAGGCCGTACGAGTCTGGCGAGGTGGCGGTGCAGCCCTACAACGCCCTCCTCACCCTCAGCCACCTGTCGTCTGTCTCCGACGGCCTGCTGCTGCGCAGAACGAGGTGCTCCACGCCACTGCACCAAGCTGCTCGGCGTGCAGCGCCCCGGCT
Organism: Scenedesmus quadricauda; assembly: GCA_002317545.1. NCBI lineage: Eukaryota > Viridiplantae > Chlorophyta > Chlorophyceae > Sphaeropleales > Scenedesmaceae > Scenedesmus > Scenedesmus quadricauda. Next base: position 8,924 of record NNCB01000521.1, on the reverse strand, counting down.
TCACGGTGCGGCCACAACGCACCCGCAACCATAGCAACAGCTAAGGCTCTGCTACACGTGCCTGCGGCGCGCAAGCTTGCGATTCTGCTTGCCCTCTTGCAGCGCTACAACAATCTACTGCCAAAGTCTGGATGCGCCGTCGAATTCACCTGCCACCTGCCTGGCGCTGCCCATGCTTCCCATGATTGACCGGCTTGCCGCCATCGCTGCCGCGGCGCTGCTGCCCGCCGCCGCGCCCCGCCGCCGACGCCCCAGCGCAGCCGACCTCGCCGACCGCGTTGCCGGGCACCTACGAGTGCGCCGAACACCACCGCAGGGGTCACGAGGTCCTTGTCGATGATCCCCTTGCCGATCGTCTCCGCAACCTTGTGCAGTTCGGGAAAGATGATCGACAGGAAATAGGCCGCGAAGTTGAAGAAGGCAGCGAACAGAACCGCCTGCACCGGCCGCAGCAGCCGCGTCGCGACGACGGTCGCAATGCTGTTTGCCGCGTCGTGCAGGCCGTTGAGGAAGTCGTACGCATGCCAAGGAGGATGGGCCATCGATATTTCTTCTTTTCGGCCGGCAGTGCCTTGGCGATCGTGCGCCATGTGCCCCAGCTGGCCCCTGGCCGCCGGACTTCACCACGTTCACCTGGACCTCGCTGCTGACGCGGATCCGCGATGGCCGTCGACGGATCGTGTTCGGCACGAAGATATCAGGACAGGGCATTCCCGTTGGGCGCGCCGAAGGCCGCATCGTCATAGAGCGAACCGGGCAGCCTGCTGCCCAGCCACGCGCAGCTTTTAACCCATTAATGCAGAGCCCGAAGTTATGAGGTGACGCCCTTACGCCTCCCTTCTTCCCCTCGCCCCAACGAGGGAGATTGATGGAGGGGGTCCATCAGTGAATCACTGAACCACCCCCCACCCCGGCCCTCCCCCTCCAAGGGGGGAGGGAGCTGCTGGCGCACCGCTACCGCAACAAGGCGGCCAGCAGCATGCTCCTCCTGCGCGGCCAGCAGGCGGCAGAGGTGGACGCGGCAGAGTTTGCGGACCCGAGGTGAGCGATTAGCCCTGCAAGTTCGCAATAGCGCTGACAAATTGGGGCGGAGCGGTTGTGTGCGTTATCACGTTGATAAAATCTGTTGAGTCCTAGAAATGTGAAGCCGTCGCCGAGTACCTGGCTACACGGCCTCGCCTGCTTAGAATCCGAGTCTGCTCACGCCTTGCGTTTGTCGCAGGTGGCACGCAAGCTGGGCGGCAGATCCACTGGTGGTGGCCGCGAGCGCGTCAGGGTCGGGGGTTGCCAGATGGCCGCGACGCTCCTGCAACTGACCATGTACAGGGCAAGTCGTGCGCGCGCTCGGCCGAGCCGCAAGCGCACGGGTTATAGCTGGTACGTCCTGTCGGTGCTCGTGCGCCGCCCACCCACAACAGCATTTGCTGCCAATTCGCCTTCAGAAACGCGAAGGTTTCCGAAAAGGCCGCACCGATACTCATTTTTGTCATGTCACTTCCCCTGCTTATTACCACTCTCTCCCCAAGTTTCATTCGAGACGGGCTAACCATGGCTTCAGCCCTGGCCTTCCTGCACCGTACGATGCACACGGCATAGATGAAGAGCAGCTGCTGGCCCGCTTCAGCCATTCAGGAAAATTGCCTCCTACGAGATAGTGAAGCTGCTAGGATGCGCCGTTAGTAAGAATTTGATGGCGTACGTATCGTAAAGGTACTTGATAATGCTGGGCGCGTTGGGTACCAGCTGAATTTCGTCCAGGGCCAGCACGGCCTTGTTCCGTTTGTAAATTAAGCCCTACCAGTCCTGGTAGCGCAAACCTGAGCAGAATGTCGACCTGTAATCTGCACGCCTTCCATTGGCCAAGCACCGATGGTGCTCGTGTGTGGCCTTGTTGCTGCTGCTGCTGCTGCTGCTGCTGCTGCTGCTGCTGCTGCTGCTGCTGCTGCTGCTGCTGCTGCTGCTGCTGCTGCTGCTGCTGCTGCTGCTGCTGCTGCACTGCAAGAGGGGGCCCGCAGGGATGGTGCGCCGATTTTCCACCAATGGCCGCATGCCGGCCATCCTTCCTATCACCCACGTATTGCTGGCATAGATCAGGGAGAGCCCTAGATCAGGCACGATGTACACGAAGGAAGTGAACCCCTTCTGGCCGCCGGTATGGCCATCGACCCCGGGCTTCGCGCCATTGCACGAGGGTCCGCCGAATGTGCAGCCCCATCTGCGCAGACTGTCATCGGCATGGGGCATGTCATCACCGCCATCAGCGCCTTCTATTACCTGCGCGTCGTCAAGCGATGCCTGTCGCCCGCAGCACCTGGATGAACTCCTCATTCTAGAGGGCGCGAGGCAAGGGCGTGTCAAAACCGGTGACGCGCTCGATCTCAGGCAACCGCGGTGGCGGATAGGGCGTTTCAGGGTGACGCGCTCGACCGGCGCTTCGAGGTGGTAAAAGCAGCGTTCCTGCACCAGCGCAGCCAGTTCGGCGCCAAAACCGGAGGTGCGCGTCGCTTCGTGGATCACCAGACAGCGCCCGGTCTTCTTCACCGATGCCTCAATCGCATCGATATCAAGCGGAAGAAGTGTCCTCAGATCAATGATTTCTGCATCGACCTTCAGCAGGCCGCCCAGCTGGGTGCAAGCAGCCAGGCGGGCAACGTGGCACCAGGATGAGACGCTTCAGGAGTCTGGAGTTGGGTGGTCTGCTGCGGGCTGCAAGCACCGTCACCCCGCCTGTGGGCCACTGGCTGCAAGCGCCGAGTGATGCTTGCACTGGCGCCGCCCCCTCGCCCGCGGAAGCTCGCAATGCCTGGGAGGACGTGGCGCAAGCACGTCGCGGTCAGCACCTCAGCCAGGCGGTGCGCAGCTCGGCGATGCTGCCCCCGTTGCCGTCCTGGCAGGTAGGTCAGCACCCGCTCGTTGCGCTCGCCACCCAGCACGAAACGGTTGACGTACACCGGCTCCGCCATCCGCGACAGCGGCGTGCGCTCGCCGTAATCGGCTTCCAGTTCCCAGCTGCCGCGACGGCCTGCACGCTGGTATTCGGCGAAGAACTTCGGGAGCTCCCTGCAACAATGTTTGTGATCACCGTATGCCCAGGGGTCTGTCGCCTCCAGCCCTGGCTTTTCTTGTCGAAAAACTCTTCCGACGGCTCTATCCCGACGCGCGCAAGCAGCGGCAGCGCCTCGTCGAGGATGCGCCCTTTCGGGATGGCAAAGATGATCGGTTCGGGCATAAGCTTGCGCGCCGCGATAAGAAGCCTGGCGCGAGCAGCACCAACAACGGCGCAATGGTTGGCGCATACGATGCGCGAGCTGAGTCACGCCTCACCACACGTGCGTCAGCTGGCCCCATGTGATGCTCTGGGCGTGGTGAGCTTCATGGCGCGCAGCTTGACATCCAGCGCATCGGGAGTGGGGTTCTGCCAGCACATCTCAGCAGTCATGACTCCGGCTTCCAGGCCGTTCGCCGCACGCGGGTGGGGTCACCTTATGTGATTGCCGAGATGGAAAATGCGTTGGCTTGAAGGCAGGCAGTGCACGGCTCACCAGTCCGACAGCCCTCGGAAGCACAGCACGTCACTGGGCAGCAGTTGGTTGTGCCGCGCATCAAGGTGCGGCAGTTGCCGCGCCATCATGCGCGCGCCAGCGCCGCCCCCGCCACGAAGGTCTCCTGCGTCAAATCCATTGCTTCGTCGGCGTCGCAATATTGCTTCGGGGCACGCAGCACCTTCCGATGAACGCCTGGCACAACTTGGGCGAAGTTGCGGATGTCCAGTCAAGTTTGACACTTTGACCGTTTTGCACAGGCAGTCACACGTCAACAGGCGCGATCAGAGCTTCGAAACGTGTTTAATGAGCCGAACAGGTTGAGGATGTGCAGCGGGTCGGGCGCCGACAGATCCTTGATCCACAGGTAAAAGGGCTGGTGGCGCATTTCGATCGCGACCATCAACACCTTGTACAGCGCGTAAAAAATCGGAATCTGGATCAGGATCGGCAGACAGCCCGCGAGCGGGTTGATCTTCTCGTCCTGTAAAGCTTCACAGCCCCTGATTTCGCTAGCTGCACCTTCGTAGCTTGTTCCTGCACTCTAGCCTGCAATCGCGCGGCGCCGTGCATTGGCGCATCGCCCGAACTGCTGGTCGGCAGCGCCCACGATGGACACAGGCCGAGGGGTACCACCATGTCGACGGTGCCGGTGCTGCCGATGCGATCAAGGGCCGCGCGAACGAGATCACGTCCGCGACAGCAAAGGAGAGGATAACGACAGGGTAGACAAGCTCAAACGGGCAGGACGCTGGCGAGACGCTCGCTGGCGCGTTGCAGTGATCAAGGTCGGCGGCGCTTCGGAAGTCGAAGTAAGACCAGTGCCCGCGCCTTGGCCCAAGCCTGCCACGATCAGATCCCGCGGCCTCCTGCCCTTGAAAAGGCCTCACGGCGCCTCACCTGCACTGCTGCTGCTGCCGCCCCTCTCCCGCTGCCTCGCGGACCGCCGACAACCTGCCCAGTCTGCGACCTGGAAGCTGGTGTGGCCCTCTGCGACGTAGACACTCTGGATCAAACAGAACCCGGGGCAGTTTGGCACCAAGGCCGGGGATGAATTCGAGGTCGGGCATCACGATGTCGATGCCGGGATAATCGTGGCTGCCAAAGGTCACGCCGAGGTCGGCCATGATCCATTTGCCATCGCAGCCATAAAGATTGGCATTCATGCCGATCTCGCCCGATCCTCCCAATGCGAGGAAAAGCAGCTCCTTGCCCGGAGTCGTCATATTGTTGGCTTCCGGTATTGATGATAGAGGTGCGGTCAGACCCGTGGTAGTGTCCCGCCCGGAGTCGCGCAGCCGGTCGAGGGGGGATATCGTCTGACCGGCCGCTGGAAATGGGGCACCGGCGTCATGCACGCCGACTGGGTGATGGTCACCGGGATGATCCCGGGCGAAAGCCCGCCGCGCCAGCTCTTCTTCGCCTTGCCGGCGGAAGAAGTGGAAGTACTCGACACCTGGCACGTCACGGGACTAGGTGGACGGGACGGGAAGCAATGACATTCGCTGCGACGACATGTTCGTTCCCGCGCATCGCGTGATGGATATGGGCGAGATGCGTCTGTTGGGAGGGATGATAGGGTGTCCTTGCGAGTTGGGTGGCCGTGGCAGTATTCAAAAGGACACCCGATGCCCACTGCTTGCCACCGAACTGCCACAAGGCATCTATAGCCTTCCCCTCAACCCTTTTCTCGCAGGCGGCGCGCCGCCCACATGCATGCACCTCCACCCTCATCATGCTCTTTCATTTATCTGGGCTGGTTTGACACCGTGTATGTCGACGATCAGCTGCGCGTGGCCCAGGACATCCGCGGGGACACCCTCGTGGTGGCGCGCGACGGGCCGCCACGCATCTTCACATGAGCCCTCCGGCAGTGCCACAGACGGGCGGCTGCGCCCTGGGGCCCAGGTGGGGTGGCGCGTCTGTGATGGCAGATGCCAGGCTCTGCACGTTGGTGCGGGGGCCCTCCCTGGGCCTTGCGAGCGTACGCCTCTTGCATCGGTTTGACGTCGGCTGGTAGTTGACACTGTGTACTTGCACTGACCTCTGTGCAGCGCTGTTGAGGTTCAGTGCCCTCTCTTGCGCACCGTTTCCGGTGCTTCTGTTTGTGGAGCAGCAGCGAGGTTCTAACTTGTCCGACTGTTCATACCGGTGAAGCAAGTCCCTGGCCACGAGCACCTCTCTGCGTGTATCATTGCCATCACATGGGCGGCTGTCTGCAATCGTCACGCATTTCTGCACGCGTCCGTTTCATCAACGCTGGACTAGTAGATCAACAAAGGCGGCTACAGCAGTTGCGACACGCGGACGCCTGTCGGCGTAGGTAGACATGCATTCAGCTGGAACAGTGATGGTGCAACGGATCTCGTCAACCAGACAAAAGTTGCGACGCAGATGCGCTCCCCACAAAGTTGCAAGCAGAAGGGCAACTCCCAACACCAAATTGCTGGTGGACGATGTCCCAGCAGGACTTTCCTGCTGGTGATGCAGGCCAGCACCTCTGGAGCCGCCTGCGCACATGGAGCGCGCTTGGCATTGACAGGGGCGACTCCACAGCAACAGCTTAGAGGTGGCCCGAGGCTTTTTAAATCCACAAAGCTGGCATATTCCCATCAACAAACGTGATAGGTGTGGGTTGCTGCTGCTAGCCACCACACGCGCATTTAGCTCTGACAGGCAGGCAACGACGGACATATTTGCCCGATCAGCTACACAGATGCTGGACACGGGAAAACAGGCCAAGCCTCACTCTCTCGGCGTTTATCGACCGGTCAGTCTGTTGCCGGTTCTAATTCCATCATAAAAAGTAAAGGCCCATTTACCCTGCTGGCGCAGGTTACCGTCCTGGCTCAGTACCGGGCGGTCGCGGTTATCGTAAACAAAATATTCAGTTTCCTTGCCCGGGATCTTCTTCTCGATGGTACGGCCACGCTCATCGTAGTGATAGAAATAACACACACGGCCTGCCGGCTGGTCAAGCGCAGCTCGGCCGCAAGCAGCCCGTCGTTCGGCGCGATGCGTAGGGTCAATGTCTCAAGCGGCGCGTCGATCGCAATCGCAACGGGACCGACCGACAGGTCGAGACGCTCGCCGCTCGATCGGCGGCTGGTATGCAGGATATGTTGGACATCATCCACGATGACCGAGAAGCTGGCATCGACAATGCCCAGCTGCGGATAAAATCCCATCGCCGCGGCAAAGAACCGGGCCAGGCCTGCGGAACCGCTTGGCGGCGCTCCGGAAACACCTAAAGTGGAAAATGAATGCCTTCGGCTAGGCGGTGTAAAAGGAACTTCAGAAGCCGCCCAGGTGCTCCATCAGCATGTAGCACTGGTCGCACAAACGGAAATGTCTGTATTGATCAATGGTGAAAGGTACCGGGAAAGAGCATTCCCGTGCTCTCAGCATTAAGCAACCGAGTACGGAGGCCGTCTACGCGTAATTTTGACGCGCAGCTTCGTGAATGGGTAACATCAGCCTTACTGTTTTATAAATGTATTCTACACAGTCGGCGATCGTAGCCAGATGGGAACACAGACATCCTCTCATGCACGTTCCGTTTGGAAGCGAGTTCCATGATCGAGCCACCTAATTAGAGGTTTAGGTTTATGGTGGTTCGGCAGGCTGGTGCCGAGGCGCTCGCACTGGAAGGCGGCTATCGCACCAGTGACGGCAATGCACGCCCGTACCTGGCCGGCCGCTTGGGGGCCACGCGCGTGGGCAGTATCGATGCGACGTTCACCATTCCCGCCGCCGACATCACCCTCAGCAACGTCCCGTTCTACGAGAGCGGCTGGATTCTCGGCGGTGGCGCGGACTTCGGCGTGATCTGGCAGTTGTCGGAGGCGGCGTCACTAGGCGCGGAAATCGGCGTGCGCTACCACGTGGCAAGTTGAAGGACGACGACAGCGCCATTGGCGGGCTGGGCCGTGGCTAAACGCAATCGAGCGACACTCGTCCCCGCAGCACGGCATGCGTGCCTTGCGGGCCCCTGCCGAACGCCTCGCCACGCAATTCGGCACAATTGCGCCCCGCGCGCGCGCCTGGACCCCTTCGCGCCCGCGGAGGAAATGTCGCTGTACGCGACCATCGCACCCTGGGAAGCCGGACCTGCGCGACGAGGCGCAGCACAGCGTCGCCGAGCATAAGGAAATCGACGACATGCTGACCGAACTTTACGAAATGGATTTCGGTTCGACCGGCTGGCTGACGCGGTTTCGCACGATGAAGGACCGCTATCTGCACCATATCGAAGAGGAAGAGGACGAGATGTTCCCCGAAGCCGAAGAGGGGCTGTGACGCGCAGACGAAGCGAAGAAAAAGGAACTGGTCGCGATCTTCGGAAGGAAAAGGCGAAGGCTGCGGACGAGGAGGGGCAGGAGGGGGAACCGCTGGAGGAGGAGGCGGCAGACGAGCCAGAGGAGGAGGAGCAGCGGACTTCATCGGTCTGGGGCTGAGCGCCGAGGCGGCTCGCCGCGAGCCGGCCTGGCGTCTGACCGTGAGTACTTCCCGCACGGACGTCGCACTTCCTGGGGCTGGACGTACACGACGTATGGGAACCAGCCGCCGTCGCACCGGGGTGGCTAGTTCCGCAGCCCCGGCCTTCATTGCACGATGAGGTTGGCCGTGCGGCTCAAGATGCTGGGCCGGTCGAGGGTAGGTTTTCCGGAGTTTGGCGTGCGTGCTGTGTGTCCGCACAGTCATTTCTTTGGGCTTCAGGAATTCTCCGTCGGTCATGAAGCCACACAGCCGGTCTTGGCGGCCGGCTCACCGTGTGCAGGGGGGCTGATGCTCGTGTGTGGCTGATGCTGATGCTTCGGCTTGCGGCTGTGCGGCTGTGCAGGTGCGACTCCAATTCCGCACGCGGGGCGGCCCTTGAGGCACACCAAGGGGCCCTCAACCGCGCCCGCCGCTGCTGCCGCTGCCGCAAGACCAGCCTGCGTGCGCCTTATGACGCGGCGCGCCGCGACAGCGGTGCGGCCGAGGTGGTGTTCGTCGATGCGCCGGGTTTCGTCACCGAGGGTAGCTGGAGCAACATCTTTGTCGAACGCGACGGCCAGTTCACCCCGCCAGCGACGTGGCTGCGTCCTCACGGCGTGGGCCGCTGGTCCGAGCGTTGGCCTGCTGTGACCGGGTGTTGCGGCCTGCTGGCGTGATGGTTGGGGTTGGGGCGCAGTTTACGAGCTGTGTGCGGCTGATCCAGCACCAGATTGCCGCCCCAGCTGGCGCGACGGGTCGACGTGCTGAGCCGGCGCAGCGAGGGCGACGCCGGCGAGCCGGGGCGCACAAACCACCCACGATGCCACGCACCACCTCAGCGGCTGGCGACACGCGTGTGCATCCCTGCTCCCTGCCCCATGCCCACCTGACCAGACCCCCACC
>NNCB01000520.1:0-16822 GCA_002317545.1 Scenedesmus quadricauda | reverse complement strand
ATAAGGCGACCGGCAAATGAACCAGGAAATCGCTCAGGGGGGAGAGGGGAAAGGGAAAGAGTGTGCGAGGGAGTGTGCGTGTGAGCGTTTGCGCCTGAATTTGCAAAGGCTGCTGTACTTTTGGACCTTGCGAGATGATGATTGGTCTGGTACCACAGGGCTGTCCGCCATCCTTGCAAATATTTGGTGCGTTGACCAGCCAAGGTCATGCCTTAGAACACTCAACATTATTCGGCAGCACGATGGCAAGCACCAAGGCACCATCCAGCGGCAGCATCAGACCTAGCAGTGCAGCGCGTGCATCCGAATGAACGCCGGGAAGGCCACGAAGTCATTGTTTGCCATCGCCATGAACCCCGTATATTCATCTGCGGCTTTTCTAATGGCGGCTTTATGACCCAAAGAATGTTGTGTGAGCAGCCCGGCCTGTTCCGGGCAGCGGCTTCTCATTCCGGCACCAAAGCGCTTACCTTAACCCAATGCAGTGGCATGGCGATTCCTGTAGCTCATTTTCATGGTACTACAGATGAAGTAGTCCCTGATATAACCGGCACTTTTTACTGAAAAATGAAATTCCAGTGAGCCGTCCGCCCGAAATTTGTGACCAATGAAAGTCATGTGGATGGATACTGAACTGTCCCCACCGCTGCCACTGCTACTGCTGCTGCTGCTGCTGGCATAGCATGCTGCTCAATCGCCGCTGCCGAAGCAATTAACACCGCACCACTCAACATGCAGCCCCTGCAGCTGGCGGCGCCATCGATGGTGCGGCCGCCGCCCCGCCTGCCGGCTGCGCGCCGCCGCCGGGCGCCACCGTGGCCGCGGGTGGGTCCCCGGCCAGCTCGCTGGCCGGGCGCGCCTCTGGCCACCCGTCCACGCGCGGCGGAGCGAACTTGAACGCCGGTCCGAAGTTGAACGCCACGGTCGCGCCCTTCAGTCTGCCGGTGGCGCATGTCGAGGGACCTGCCGGGTCGTCGGTGCCCTCGCGATGTCGGCAAAGGCGATCGCCCTGCAGGGCGCCGTTTCGGGCGAAGGCGACGCCGCTGCGGGCAGGGGCTGCGCCTCCTTCTCGCTGTCGTCCTGCGCGCGGGCGGATGTGTGATGGGTCAGATTCTGCCATCAGCAGCGACGGAAGAAGGGTACAACCCTGTAGCGGGACCGTACCAGCTGGGGAACGGCGGCCGCGGTGGGGTCGGAGCTGGGGTTGCTGCCGTGCCGCAGGCTCAGCTGCGGTCGAGGGAGGTGCCCTATCCGCCGACCACAGCATGCCCCGCCCTGCCCTCACCCATGGCGCCCACGCATGCTGCATTGACCTAATGAGTCAAGCAAGCGTCTCTCAAGAACCCACGCCTGCGCGAGGAGCCACCAGCCCGAGCTCCTCAACACTTGAATACCAGCAGCTCAGAATCGGCGCCAGTGTAACTCCGGAACACACTGTCCATTGCCTTGCCCGTCTCCCGAGCACCCGACCACCACTGCAACCCCCAATGCCATCCTCAAGCACCCTCCCGCCACGAAAGGTCACCCACCTGCACCGTGTACGGCCGCCCTTCCACCGCACCACCTCTGCGTCTGCCGAGTCATGCTGCGGCCGCCAGGCGGCATGTGCAGCAGCGCCCGATGACGTCAGCCTCCACGTACGGCTCCACCGTATGGCTCGCGCAGCGCCTTGGACACCTGGCAGCGTCGATCGTGCAGGTGCCAAATTCTGTATGATTACTGGGAAACTGGAGCGAACAACTTGTCCAAGCGTCGCGCTCAAACTTTTATCATGGCGTCATCCACGGACCGCGCGCGTCAATAGCGATAGGTCGCCTGAAGCTGTTTGCCGCAAACATAAAACATGTGCTCCAAATAAAGGACCCGTCCCGATTGGAGCTGCGGCACACACTATCTTCGAGCCCTCTGCGTCGCGGTAGCGAAGCCGAACGCGTCAATCCGAAGTCGATATTCAATTTCTTCGTGACCAGCCCAGTCAGCAGTGCCTGTCGAGCGGCGGAATGACCTTGATGAAGGGATTGACGTCCTCGCTTCCACTCAATCGGATTCGCAGCCTGAAATAGGATTTTTCAGGCGGCTGGACGTTGGCGCACACATCGATCGCGCTGCGCTGGATTGTAAGGAGGGTCCCGTCATTTTGCGGGTCGATCTCCAGCTCGCTGGCATCGAGGCCCCCGGATGAGGTCGCGAAACGATGCACGCGGCAGAAGATGCCGCCCGTCTCCCCAAGGTGAGTGATGGTGGCCTCGCAGTACCACGTCCCCTCGTGCGCGCCGTGCGTCGCGCGGATGAGGCGGTACCCCTTGTGCGCCAGTCACCGACAGCCGGTCCTCGCTCAGCTGCGCTGCGGCGCGCGGTCAGCCTTCGACAAAGCGACCGGCCGCCAGCCCTCCTTGTCAAGGGCGGGCTTCTTGTATAGGATCGGTGCACATAGTCCTCAGGCTTTGCGGCCACCTCGTCGACGTGCGCAACGCGGCGATCGCCGCGTTTCTTGCTGTTTCGTCGCGCATTCGCTTTGACCTCGCCCTCTGCCTCGACTCCCCGCCGCGGCCAGAGAGGCCTGCGGCTGGTGCAGAGGACAGGAATGGGGCGTCAGCTGGCAGATCACCCCGCGCGTCCTGCTGCGAAGTCGACTGAGGATGTAGTCGACAGACGGCGGTCGCACGATGGTAGCGAACGACAGGATGTTGTTGTTCAGCTCCTTGGCAGCCTTGCGAGGGTCGGCCCTGATTTGGAACTGCGCGGCAGGAGCGGGACGCAAGCCGCGGAGAGGTTTAGGCTTCGCACAATCCTTTGCACTATGGGAAGAGCGGCACGGAGAGCTTCAGCTAGCAACGCACTGCGCAAGCGCTGCCGAGCGGCGCACCATTTTTTGCAGGTTGCGGCGGCTGGCAATGCTGAGGTAGGAGCCTACTACCTACCTCAAGTTTGACTTCATTAAAATTAGCTAACAAAACTACCAAGACATCTTCTTTGGGAAGGTACATGATAAGGGAACTAAAACCTGAAATACCCCCAGGATGAAGTAGTGTTGGGCTACCTTGTACTTCTACAGGATTGATGAACCATCCATAACCGAAATCATTCCAACTGTTTACTATCTGTGCTAATCATGCACGTATGTAGGCATGTTGCCTGGTCCATTTGGGAGCAAATGTGAACTCGAGGCGTCAGCAGGGTGCGTGTCACTCGGTGACTGCACAAGAGGCACCGCCACGGGATTGCGAGGCGACTGGCCGATGCCTGGGATGGAGCTTCCAGCACCACCAGCATCAATAAAAAAGCAGGCACATGTTTCACAGCCGCGCTAGTGCAGCACGTTGCCATGGCAAAGCATGTCACATCCAACCATGTGGGCCAGCCCAGCGAGTTTCACATGCCCGCCGAAGCACGGCCAACACAGCCGAGATGCAATGGGAGTTGAAACCTCCCAATGGCAGCCGCACAGACGCGCGAAAGCAGCGCGGCCAGAGGCCATCGCCGGCTGCAGAGCTGGACACTTCCTTGCTCCAGCACTGTGTGGGTGTCCCTTGCCAGGTTGCAGGTACCCGCTGCTGGCCGCCAATCAGAAGCAGTCGGCTTATCCTACTGGCGACTTGCGATGAGCTAGATGCCAGAAAGCATCCAAGTTCCTTGGTTTGAAATCCGAGCATCCTTCAGAGGGGCCTAACGCCTAATAGACCCAAAAAGCGGGTGGTAGCGAGGGATATTCAGGATGCTTCCCCGTGTCGTCAAGTTGGTAAGTTCTTGAGAGACAAGCTGTTGCTCGCGGCATGCGGACCAAAAGCAAGCCTGGCGACCTTCGCGTCTACCGTCCCATTCGCGGGCCAAACAACAACTGAGGTGCCATTGACGCAATGCCTGGCTTCGCTGGCTGATTCCCTCCAGATGTTGTAACGCCCACCTTCCTCGCCGTCAGGAAACTCATTCTTGCCGGGAAGATAAACGAGCGATTCGAACTTCCTGACGCGAAGCTTTCCCTTGAATACAGCTTCGACAATCTGGCCATCGAAGCGGTGAGCGAATGCAGCCTTCCATTGCTCTCGCGACCAGCCAGGTAAGCGGCAGGGACAGAGGGCCACGCAGGTCCTCTGAGCGGTGCCAACAACGGTAAATGATAGCTGGTCCTTGGCATCCAGGCGTCCAGTACGTCATACTTGGCGCTCTGCTTGTAGGTCTTGGTGGCAAGGATCTGTTTGACAGGTCACCGATTGAGTGCGCAAGGGTGAGCGCACGAGTGCAAGAGGCACAAGGCTTTGTCAGTGCTTGGAATGGTGTCATGGGCTTGAACGATATGCAGCCTGTCTCACAGGTGGGGGAAGTAAGCGATACCCTCAACCCGGAGCAAAAAGCGGAAGTGAAGCATTTAGCGACGCGGAGATCTAGCCACCTGCTGCCGCACATTGCACATAGGCCTGGCGAAGACGGTGTAAAAAGGTTGCAAAATCCGTCGCGCTCTGCGCCCGCTCCATCGCTATCGACGCGACAATTTGCGACACTAATGACCTGAAAATAAACACGCGTTCCGGACGCCCAGGCCCGCAAAACGACTCGCGTAAATCCATCCTTGTCATCGGGCAGATCCCCTCCCCCTGACCGACTGAAAGGAATGCATGGCAGTACATTCCGTCACCTTGGTGAACCTGTTTGTGTGCGGGCAAAGCGGCGTGCGGAACAGTGTGGTGCAGAAGTGGTTTTCCAGGCACATAGCGGCGTGCGGAACAGCGTGGTGCAGAAGTGGTTTTGCAGGCACATAGCTGCCCGCGCCAAGTGGTTTCATGCAGCGGCCGATTCGCAAAAGGTCGGCGCCGCTGGCCATGGATGGCACCAACAGCCGCTGGAAGTGAAGCTGCTGCCAAACACACTCGAGACTGCCCATCATCTTGCACTGGCCGATATCACGGCGACAGGGCCCACCTTGCCCGCCAAGTTGCAGATACCACAAGCCTCGCCTGCTGCTTGCAGATCCTGCACTTTGCGTTTGCGCCGTATGGGGTGAACCTCTTGTCCTTGTTCAGCACCTTGTTCCTCGTCAACGGTGATGTTGCAGGGCGATACGCGCATACGAGTAGATGCGCTAGGGAACGACAGGTGCAGCTTGTACTGATCAAAAAGAAATACGCTTGGTAGAATCTTCAGCGCGAGGGACATTGAAGGCATCAGGTTCCTACCATAAAAAGCACACGGGCGGACACATCACTTCTGAAGCACCATGCGCACGAGAGTGTCGGGTGACAGCCGCTTCAAAGTGTGCCTGGGCAAGTCTAGCATCTGCATGACGCGGTCATTGTGCAGCTGTATGCGGGCATCGCTGCCGAACAACATCAGGCCCTGGCCCATATGAGCGAGCGCCAGTTCGAGCTTGTTGGAGACCTCCGCCAGGCGTTCGGCATCCTCGATCTGGCGGCGTTGCTCCGCAAGGGTCCGGCGCCGATCTGCCTCATCGAGCACAGACCGCCGAGAGCCAGGCCGCCGATCAGCACTCGGGCTGGGCGGTGTCTTGACTGTTGGGAGCGCTCACAAACAGCTGCTTGTTCAAGAACATGCCATCAGTCCAGGGCGCTGCCAGGCCTGCCCTGTCCTTGTAGTTGCGGCTGATTGAAAGCGTCTGAGCTGCAAACGCGTAACAGCCACAGCGTGAGGCTGACAATTCATGGGTCACGTCGGTGATCGGTCAGGGCGCGGCGATCATTCCCGGCGAGCAGCCACGGTCCATCCAGTCGTGTAGCGACAGCGGCGAGCCCAACCCACCATGCGTGTCTCAGGGGCGCGATCGCCCTGAATCACAGTCGCCGCGCGTCCATGCTCCTGCAGCGCGGCAACACGGTCGGTGAGCGTCGGCGCGAACCGCCGCTCACGCGGTCCCCCATGGCATGAACGTGTCATCGCGACCATCATGCAGTCTCAGGCCTAGAAGCCTCTCTCTGATTGCGAGCGCGTGGTCGTCGCAGGCCTCGCACGCACCACGTGCGCCAAGCGCCGCCCGTCGCGTGTCGCGGGATGCCGGCCATGCATCGGAGGCCCGTGTTCAAATAGCCGCATGAGCGATGTCTTAGACCTGACCTGCGACCTGATCTCCCGGCCTTCGGTGACGCCGGACGATGCCGGCTGCCAGCCGATGATCGCCGAGCGCCTGCGCAAGGCCGGGTTCGACATCGAATCCCTGCGATACGGCGACGTCAAACATCCATGCAGAAAGACGCTGGTCTGGCTCTCCAGCAATTCGGCCAGGTAAGTAAGTGCGGGCACCGGACGCAACATGCTGGTGGAAGCAGTGTCAGTATGAGTACTGCTGCCTCGCGAGGGAGACCACCCTGCGCATGTCGCCAACGCCCAATCCGTGACGCCGCTGAGATAGCTGTCATAGGCCAGCAGCAGTAAGCGACTACGCCAGGTCGCTGGTGACTGCTGCGCAGTGCCGGACGTGGCACGAGGGCCATCGGAACAGCAGTGCCGTCTAAGTCACCCAGGCGCCACATACTCAGCGAAACCCAATCCAGGTGAAGGTTACGCCGCAAGCAATGCGTTCTTACACACTCGGTGAGCGAAGGGATCATGGAAGCAATTGACAGCCGAGAGCTAGGGTGATTAGTTCAGTGAAACTCTTACATTATGAACTCATATGAAACACAAAACAAGGCAAGAACCTATTCGCCATAGCTGCGCTCATGAGCGCCCTGTCTACCGGCCTGGCTTTAGAAGCCAAGGCGCAGGTGGCCGAAACCGCTGCCGAGACCAACGTGTCCGCTACCAGCACCCCTCTGAACGTCCTTCAGACCAAACCTCCCCCGCGACCGGGTCGCCCAGGCGCGCCGCGGGCAGCCCCAGCGACGCCAGGTCCGCCCCCGCCTTTGCGAGGACCCACTTCAGGGCCTCAATAGGTGACGTGGGCATGGGGACGCGGAGCGTCAACGTGTCCGACGACGTGCCGCCACCCCTCGTGCCACCAGGCGCGCTCCCGCACCTCTGAGCAGCTGCGCCGGTGCTGACGCGCATGCGCCAAGAGCTGACCGCGTGGATCAGCACCGCCAGAGCCGAGCCCACGATACGCCCGTTCGCCGCATTTCGAAAGCTCGAATGATAGGCGCGCTTGGGGACCTGGACGCGACCACAAAGTCGTCGCGGCCAAAGTCGTCACCGCCTCCCGGGCGCTTGTCGAGCTGACCACGGTCTCGCAGGACTCCTCCAGCGGGCCCCCGAGCACAGCCAGCCTGCCGCCAAGCCGGGGTCGCACAGCCCCCGCAAGTCTGCGGGGCGCTTTGCCGGCCGCGGCTGCGGCGCCGCGTCGCCACCGCCAGAGCTGGTGGAGGGGCACCATCGGTTTACCATCCGTTCTGCACGCGGTCGTGCACACCGCAGCTAGGTTCCCGAGAGGCTGGGTCTTGATCCCAGCGCTGCTGTAACCACGAGAAGCGTCGCCGGTGAGCCGCGCAGCAAGTCAATCGCCAGACTGAAATGAAGCCGCCGCTCATGCCGACATTGGCCAGCAGCAGCTGGGCCGCGTCGGGCATGCGCAGGTGGTGCTGTTGGGACGAGCCTGACCTGGTTGCCCAGGTCGCCCGAAAAGGTAGGTCACCCGTCGCATTCGGCCGACGCTGGCGACCAGATCGTGATGGCGCTCCATCGAATAGGGGGCAAAATAGGCGATCCACAGAATCGGGCTTTCGGCGGTGTGGCGGATCGTCAGCGTTCCCGCATCATAGCTGGTGTCGAGGCGAAACCAGTTTTCGCGGTCGAAACTAGCGCAGGCGGCATAGCCAGGCCAGCCGTCGGGATAGGCGGAACGGTCGAGCCCGGTGAGCATCGCCAGTTCAAGCGGATCGACGCGGTGGATCACAGGAATGGAAAATGGATTACGCGGTCCTTCTAATCGACGTGCCCTGCGCCGCACTGCCGTCGCCACCGTTGAGCACCTTCGTTGCGCTGTCGGCGCGGATTAGCGCGGATTCACTTGTGCGGACAAACCGCGTCTCGCCTGGCCGCATATGTCTCAGCACGTCTGCCTGACTGTTGCTACTTCCCAAAAGTGGCTTTGCGATATATACCTGGCGACACAGGTGACGATGTCGTACCCGCATTCAAGCCCTTGCCGTTTGACACCCCACGTTGCTTCCGCAGAAGCAGCAACCTCGACCGCATTGCCTATGAGCAGGGCAAAGCCGCGCCGCGGTGCTGCGCGATGCCGTCGCGGCGTATCAGGCGCAACCGGCCTCGCATGATGGCGACTGGATCGAACGCGGTTTCGGACTCTGGTCCCGCCACGGCATTTCCATTGATGCGGGATTATGATCGGAAGCGCGGGCGGTTGCGGGCCCTGGATGCCTGGGGGTGAAGTAGAACTTCTCGTAGAAGCCGGGATCATCGGGGATATGCATCTTGCGGTACTTGCCGGCAATGCTGCCATCGGCTTCGAAGACCACGGCGGTGTTGTGGTACAGGCCGGCGGCGCGCCGCTCGAACAGCGACGATACCAGCACTACGCCGTGCTGCCTGGCCAGCCTCGAAAGACGTTCCGTGCTCGGGCCCGGGATCGGCTCGGCGAGGTCAGTCAGCAGACCGCTGGCCGGTAGGATGGACCAGTGGCTAGTTGATGATCCACCTGAACATGTCAGCCTGCTACCTGCGGAACGTTCGAGGGTTACCCTTCAGTCATCTTTTGGCCTGTTTGTAAAAATGGTCAACTATGGGGATTCATGTTGCATGACAGTGCCGAGCATGCAGGATCAGCCGGGCTTGCGAACAGCGTGGATCGTCCTTGCACCTGGTGTGTACATGCTACAAAATGCCACCAGGGGCAGCTGAACCCCTGCTGTGCAGTGAGCGGCATCAACCGCCGCGCTGGCGCAACGTATCGACGCGGCGGCAGCGGCTATCGCTGGTCTGCATAGTAATGGATCGCGATCACAGGCACCCATAAGCATTCTGTGGGTTGTCTGTCACAATACCCCAGCCGCTCCTGCGCTCGCGGCCAACCGGCTTCGCGACCTTGAGCCCGTTCTTGTCAGGGACGTGCAGCCTCACCAGAAGGCAATTGACGTAGATCAGGTCACGTCTCTGCGCCCACGGGCGACAGCCAGGCTCCAGATCACGCGCACTCCTGCTGCCACTGTCAGCTGTGGCTGGTCAAGTGCAGGCCGATGCACTTGGGATTGGAGGACGTACAAAACAAATTGCAAGGTATGTAAGTAATGACTTCTATCAAACCACTTGGGTATGAGCGGCAAATGCTGCTGCCCATATCATGGGGGTCCGACGAGAGTGCCACAGACCGACGTGGTCCTCGTTGTCAAGACCCACTGCAAATGACTGGGATGATGTTCGCTCCGTATCCAGGCATCGGAGTGATACTGCCAGCCTGGGTTGTATACAAAGCAGTGGCAAATTGTGCCTCGAAGGTTTCGGTGGTTTCGGTGCGCGGATTCACCCCCAGCATAACCTGCTTGGTGCCCGATGCACATGTGCTTGCATGCATGGCAGGCAGTTGTACGTGCATGCATGCGCGGACCGAGGCAGGCGTTTGCAGGCGCATGGCAGTCGTGCTTTAGCACCTGCTGCTTCATGTAAGCCAGGTCCTGGGCCGACTGGTCGATACCCGGATGGATAAACTTTTGGGCAAAAGCGGGAGGAAGCAAGGCTGGGATAGCAAGTACTACCACCAACATCAAAAATCTTTTCATAACGAATCAGTAAGGGCTAGGTACTTTCGCGGGGCGTCATTTTCCCCTACGCATTCAATCATGGTATTCGGAGCTCTCGCTGTCGTGGCTGTCCCGTGGCTTGCAACTTCTACCACATGTCCATACTGGCAGGTCAGGTGACTTTGAAGGGCCAGCGGCACCTGCACCAGACTCCGCACCCCTGGATGCTCGTGCTGCACTGCCGCGCCTGCTGCTACCTGGCACAAGCAGGGCGCCGCACAGTGTGTTGAGCGGCCTAGTTTCATCCTACAAACCTCCATCACAGTCAGAAGCCCCCAACTCACGGCCAATCCAATGCTGTGAAAAATTTGGCTCCCGAAATTGGTGAAAGCCTCTCGCTGCAGGTCATTATACACATCATGATACCCCGGTTCGTCCGCAGTCGTCAGCCACCCATCCCGTGCAAGCTCTTCACCCTGCGCCAGAGCTAATCGCAACTCTTGTCGGCGCCGCCAATAGCGGAGAGTGTTGAACACAAGGAGCCCTGCGATCAGGGGGTGGGCGCCGGCGACCTTGCACGTGAGTTGGGTCGGGCTGCGCCTTCACCATGCGCAGCCTGCCGCTTGCGCCAAGAGGTCGTCGCCGACAGCTGGCACTTGTCGCCGACGGGGTAGGTCAGGTTTCGGCCGCGAAACGTCTCCGGCTTCTCCTCTTCGGTGTAGCCGGCGATACGGATCACCTCCATGCGGTCCATGAGCGGGCCGGGGATGTTGCTGCTCCTGCAGACACCATGTTCGAGCGCAGGTGTCTGGACGACGAAACCAGGTGCGTGGGGCGCGACGTGCAGCCGCCTCCCCGTGGCGCGCCCCGTGAGTACGCGCAGCGGCGCTCTGGTGCCCGCTCGCTGATCCGAGAGCTGCACAGAAGCGAACCCCTCGGAACGGTGGCTGTAGCCAGCATCAGCCCGTGATTTGTGGTTGTATGCACGATCGTGACCCCGTTCGATTTCCTGCTGCAACGCTTCGCGGCGCGGCTTAATTCAGGCGTTAGAGCGCATGGGAATTGCCGAACACTCTATTGTCACATTTCGAATCTTCGGAGACGACCTTGTGCCATCTGAAGTGACACACCTTCTAAGATGCGAGCCCACACACAGCGTGAGCACAACGCAAAGTACGCTTTGGCAGCAAAAACAGGAAATCGGTACATAGAAAAGACAGGCCGATGGAGCCTTTCTGCTGACGACAAAGCGAGCAGAGTACACGCACAGATTTCGGAGACGATCATGCCCAACGTACCTGGCCGCCGGATCATGCTTAAGCAGGCTCGTATAGACCAAAGGTTTATCCCTGATTCCTGCGCTGGCTTCCACAAGATTTTTTCCGGATAAAGGAACCGTCCGTACATCAAAAGGTAAGGTATTATTGCTCATAGCCATTCAGGAATATTTCATTGATCACTTCATACATCTGTTCAAAGGTGTCGTCCAGCTCTTCCGGTCCCAGGGTCTGTAAAGCATGGCCCAGGTATTTATGGTAAGATTGTTAACCGGCCCGTCTCCGACCAAAGACGAATAGGCGCATCGCCGCATCGCGCGCAGCCTCGCGGTGTTCCGACTGTGACCGCCTGGCCCCACTGGTTCCCCTGCAGCCGGCAAGATCGCCATACGCTCTTGCCCTGCGCTGCCTGCCCCTGGCTGCCGCCGGCAGCGCGGCCGGCGCCGACGCCCTGAGCGGACGCGAAGGAACGCGAGCAGCGTCGCGGATCGACGAGGACCACCGTGAGCAGGCGAGACCAGCGAGCGACCAGCCCGCCGCCCCCAGACAGAAAGAGAATAAGCGCCTGGACTGCTGGCCGGGCGGCAGCACCCGCCCGCCTGGCGGCAGCCCAGCGGGCAGCAGTTCGAAACGCCAATTGCCCCCACAGGTGATACTGCCAATCCACAAACACCACCGGCAAATGTTACCGGTGCTATGGATGCTTCCGGTAACTGGGTTGCTGACTGGGGTGCTGAGCAAACCATCAAGCTGAGCAGACCTGGTACAGAATTTTAAACTGTGGACCAAATCCGAGCAGACATCACTAAGACAAGAAAATCATACTTCAATGCCGTCTGAGAACGACCGGGATACACACGCTCTTGCGGGAAGCACCAATCAAATAAAACAAACGAGACGGTCGGGGACAAAATAGCAAGCAATAAGAGCGCGCAAAGCAACGGCAGCCGCCGGCAGCGCCCTCAGCACGCGCCGCCACCCGGCCGCCCCATGAGCGACATGAGGCCGCCACTTGATAGTCATCGCCAGTACATGCCGATGTCCGGCAACAACATGACTGGCTTCTTCTCCTCGGGCTCCGCAATACTCGCTTTCCGAGGTTGTAACGAGGCTGCTAACGCGGGCGGCATCCGTCCACCAGGGCCGTGCGCGCCACCTGCGCTTTGAGGGAGTGTCCGGGACACCATCTACGAATGGGGGAGGGCGGGGTTCGGCGTGCGCAGCTTCGCGAGTGTGTGCGCTTGTGTGTCGAGATCGTGCTCGGCCGCTGTATGCGGATCCATCATGGCGGCGTGGTAGATGTGCTCGCGATTTTCCTCGATCAGCGTGCGTGTGTGTTGGGGGAGGTCGAAAACGGACGGCGCAGAAAACCGACAACGCGGGTTGGAGAGCGGCGATGTTCCCGAACGCCGATATCGGCGTCTACAGCCTCGATGAACAGCGCCGGAAAACAGGGTGACGCGGGCGCGATCCGCAGCGCGCTGTTCCATAAGTTCGCCGACCGCTACCTGCCCGGCACCGAAAAGCCCGGCCAGGTTCGATGCGATCGCCTGATAATAGGAGTCGCAGATCGCGAAATAGTCGCGGATCGGCCGGCGGAAGCGGCCGAGCCCGAGGATGATCGCCTCGAGAGGCGAGCCATCTTCGCGTGATATTTCAAAGATCAGCCGGCCTTCCTCGACACGTAGCATCAAGCGGTAGGGGCCGGCATAGCCGTCGGGGGCACCGCATAAAGCTCAACTTGGCACCCACATCCTTGGCACGCGATCGTGCGGTTTCGCTGGGTAAAAGCTAAGGAAAGTGGGAAACCTTTGATAAGCCAGCGCCCATAAAGCTTGTGATCATGGATGTCACAGTCATGAATATATTTTATGAAAATCTTCACTAGATATTATTAGCCGTGGTCAATCATCGATCTGGCCCACAGCGACGATCAACGAGTCGGTGCGCTCGCTCTCGGGTACAAGCGCGCGGAAAAGCCACTCGTATCTCTTCGTCGAAAGGAAGGCATGTTTGCTTTCTCGGTATCGTCAGTTCGGCTCTGAGCGGGTCGCTGGATGCTCCTTCAGCATTGCCGCAGCCGTGCCGTTCGATCCAGCTGCAGCCTGGCAGGAAGCAGCTGAGCACGGCACATGTTGATTGCCCGGCATGCTCTCGACCCGCTCCTCCCTCGCCAGCAAGACGGTACCCCAAGGAAATGCTGCCGATCATCGACCGACCGCTGATCGGCAGCGATGGACGAGCGGCGACAGCAGCAGCGCGCGGTCTCCCCCTGAGCCCTCCCTTCGCCTGGTACCAGTCTTCCGTGTCCTGCCCCTGTCGGCGATCGTCGAATCCTCGGTCTCGCCCGAACGGTGCGACATCACCGCGGTGTAACGCGCACGGTGCGCCATATCGACCGCGTCGAGCGTTTCGCTGAGCGTACCGATCTGGTTGACCTTGACGAGCAGCGAGTTGGCGAGGCCGTCCTTGATCCCCTGTTCGAGGCGCGCCGGGTTGGTCACGAACAGGTCGTCGCCGACGAGCTGGCACTTGTCGCCGACGAGGTCGGTGAGCGCAAGGTTTACGTGCGAAACGCGCCGGGGGTTCTTTGTTGTCGTGGCGTGCGACGCTGATATGGCTGCAGTGGGGCGGAGGTGTGCGCTACACTCGCGCTTGCAGGATTCCAGGTGCAGGTTGCAGCTGGACGTCAATAGCTGCTGCGATCAGTCGACGAGGTCGCCGCACTCCCGTGGCGCGGTGCGCGACTAGGCGCAGCGGCGCTCTGGTGCCCTCTCGCTAAACCGAGATCTGCACGGAAGAAACCGCTCACAACGGTGGCTGTAGCCACCACCAGTCCATGAATCCTGATGGCTATGTAATCACATATCGTAAATAGCGTTGTTTTAAATCTTATTAGTAATCAAGTCCTGCTAATTTAGAAACATCAAGGGAATCACATACTACAACATCTTCATGCAATTCAACAAATTAGCATGACTCGTTGCTCTCAGTATGTTCTGAAAATACTTTGTTAATGCCCAATGTACTGATATAGATACTTATGTTATCGTTTCTGACCCAGCTCGATGTCGACTGGCTGGAGCCTCGACAGCACTGGACGGAGCCCCCGGCCCGCACATGTGGGAGCCTGCCGGGATCAGAACCGCTGCAGGGGGGGGGGCAGCGGCGAGTTGACTTTATGAAGCCCTTTCATACGGAGCCAATGGTAACCAAGCGGCACGGGTTAGACCATGACCAGTGCTCAGCCGCATCGTATCCAAATCGGCAACTATCACCAGGGGCAATACGGCTCGGATGCAACAGCTTCATGGGGAATCCTGACCTGAAAGTGGGCAAACGTGCCTACTGCAATCAGTTTACCACGGCAGGACCCGACAGCAACAAATCGAAGAGGTTTCACGCGCTTTTATACCCTGGAGGACCGTAAAGACTACGATATGCACTTCGCGCCGGCGCCCTCAATTGAACTGGACGTTCACCCGCACGGCAGTACAAAAGTGGTATACATTTCGGCATATACAATGACGCATGCGGATTCGACGTTGTTCAGCTCGCGTTCAAGCAGCGCATCTGCGCCTGGTCTGCAGTGGGTGTGCGGGGGCCTCCAGCCCCAGCTGATGACTGCACCCTCGAAGTACTGGCAGGACCCCGCCGACTCTGATCAGCGGGCCTGTCAGATGTCAGCAGTCACCACGGAATATCTCACTGGTGCTCTTCAATTTGCGCTTGATCCTATGAAATATCCGCTTCAAACTGCATAGGTATCCGTAAATCACAATTTAATGCACATCCTGAAAGTAATTAAGATTCGCGTGCATGGAGACTCCAGCCCTGCCGGCACCGCTGCGGCTCGCATACCACGCTGGCGTGCCGCCCTGCTGCAGCGTGGCGCGCAGGCGAGCAGGAGGTCGGCGTGCTGCGCGAGCAGCAGCTGGAGCTCAGCGAAGACGAGAAGCAGGAGCAGGAGCAGCAACAGAGGAAGAGCAGCTGCACCATCAGCGGAGGAGCAGGAAGTGCGACAGCAGGCTGCATCAGGCGGGGGTAGCGCGGGCGAAGCGGGCGGCCGGGGCGACGGCGCCTCAGGGCAGCCGCCTTTGCGAGCCCTCTCAGCGCGGTTGCCTGTTCACGGCGCGCGACGCTGTGGGGGCTGAAGGCCGCTGATTATGCGCGGCTGTGATCGGTGGCGTTTGCGTCGGAGCTGAAGGCTGCTGCGCAATCCGTTGCTGCGGCAGGAAGCGCACCTGCGAATTGCTGTCATTTTTAGCTTGCGGTGCGGAATGGATGCCAATGTGAGTGACCCGGCCGCCAGGATGGCCACGGGACAGCAGGGCGCCCACAGGGCGCCGCATGCTGTAATGGCGCCTTTCAACAGCCCAATTGCAAGTGCCGATGTGGTTGGCCAGGCACGCGCGGCCGCGCCCGCGTGGCGCAGAGCCGGGCCGCCCGGCTGTATGCGCTCTGGCGCATCGGCGACAGCTGTGCTGCGCGCCCAGTTGGTTTTGTCCTCCCCGAGCTGCGGCTGCATGCAATGGCACAAGCACCTCCTATTCCTCCCGGTCGGGCCCGCAGCCGCGCACGCGACACACTACCCACCGGGTTTTCGATCCCCATGAATTTGACGGCCGCTTCGTTCGGACCGACCGACGACGAATCCGAGGTAATCGCGGTCGATGCACCCACTCCCGCCTGCCGACGCTCAGCCACCAGCGGGTGTCGCGCAACTCGGGCGGCGACGGCGGCCTGAGGCGCAGCGACACGAGCACGGGGCGCGTTCGCGCTCGCCCGGGCCCTGGAAGCGCGGGGTTGCGGCGCGATCCATGTATCGAGCGGCGGCCTTGATCCCCGGCAGGATATTCCGGTGAGGCCATGTGCTGAAGGTCTCGAGTCGGGATGCAGTGTAAAAACTTGAGAGAGTCGGGCGTTTGGGCACGAAAGTACCCTAGCAGGTCGCGGCTGGTGGGGTAGCGGCCCGGCTTGGAGTCGGGGCCGGGGTACAGTGGGAGTCGGCCAGGAAGTTTCGCAGTGGCGGCGTGAAGAGCGCGGGGCCGCGTCGACCGGCTGCCGATCAAGTCCTGCAAGGCGTACCACTCAGCCGACTTTGTGTAGTGACACCCCTGCAACACGCAGCACAAATGTGAGGCGCGCGCATGCGACGCCCTCTATCAATCCAAATGCGTCAACGTCCGCACTTTTGAGCCCCTTCTTGCGCGCAGCTGAGCGGGCGTCTGGCCCCGCCGCCGGCGCGGCCGACCGCCGCCTCGCCCTCCCTCACATGCGCTGCTTGAAACGCCCTCGTCGTGAGCTGTCTGAGGTGTTGGGCCGGCAGCTTTGTGACGTCCAACCACTTTGATGTCGACTCTTTCCTGGCGGTCTGGTGTCATCGCCGCGCGGAGGCCGTTCGGACGATGGGGGTGGCTTCTGGGGTGGGTCGTGGCAGGGTGTCGGTTTGACCTGGGCGCATCTGGCCGGCGATCTGAGGTGTCGACGACCATGCGCGGTGGATTGCGCGGGCGGCAGATGCTCGGCCACTGCTCTGGCCTTGGGCTTGATCGGGCGTTCTGCCCATCGTCGTCTATGTTGGGGAATCAATATACCACGGCGACGAACAATCATGATTGATGCAAGGCGCGATGCCGTCGTTGATCCTGCTTCCCAGTCCCCTATGCGTGCGCACATGACCGTCTACCGACGATATTCCAACACACTTGGCTCCGGCACGCCTAACTACGCCACCGACTCTCATCACCGACCGCTACCTTGCCCCACCCCAGCCTGCGTCACATGGCGCGCATCGGCGATTTCCGGGAGGCTTTCCTGTGCCCCGACCTCATCCTGGCCGCGGCGCGGAAGACAGCGTCGGGTTCATCCGGTGGCTGCGGTGAGTGCGGTCGTGGCGGAACTGGT